>PVKA01043715.1:0-16567 GCA_004027165.1 Ctenomys sociabilis
AAAAAAAAAAAAAAAAAAAAAAAAAAAAAAAAAAAAAAAAAAAAAAAAAAAAAAAAAAAAAAAAAAAAAAAAAAAAAAAAAAAAAAACACTAAGCAGGGCAGCAATTAAATAAAGGGGAAAAGCAGAAAACCAAGAGCAAAAAAATATCAGGACAAAGACAAGCCTATAAATATTAATTATAAGCAAAAATGTGAATGACCTAAATTCAATAGTCAAAAAAAGGATCAAGAAATAAGATCCAACAATATCATGCATGAAAGAAATATTTAACTCAGAAGGAAATTCATAGAATGAAAATCAAAGCATAGAAAATATTCCATGGAAAATATTCCATGGAAAAACATACAGAAAAAAATACAAGAGTAGCTATACTATTTGTGGACAATGTAAACTTTAAACCAAAAATGATCAAAAGAGGTAAAGTTCACTACATACTTGTTAGGGGAAAACTTAAAGAGGAAGAGAGAAAACATAAATATATATGCATCAAATAGGGCAATACTAAACTATATGAAAAAATATTAATAGACGTGAAAAATCAAATAGGCAATAACAAATAGTAATAAAGAACCTTAATACTCTATTGTGACAAAGAAAAAGATCAACTAGACAGAAAATGAGCAAAGACCTGTGGAGGAATGGATTTATCAGATCTTTATGTAGTGTTCCACTCAATAATATCAGAATACACATTCTTCTTAGCTTCACATGGGAAATTCTCTAAAACAGACCATGTACGAGTCCATAGTACATGCTCAAGTAAATGAAAATGAGTTGAAATTATCTGCTGCATATTATCCACCTAGGGTAGAATGAAATTGGAAATTAAATACAAAAGAAGCAACAAAAACTGCACAAAGACATGGAAATTAAATAATACCTCCATGAACAACCAATGGGTCACAAATGAAATTAAAGAAGAAATTGAATAATATCTAAAACTAAATGAAAAGACATAGGTGAACACACAGAGTTCATGAACAAGACTAAAACTGCAGGTAAAATATTTTAAAGAATCAAAAACTGAGATAGCGGGGCTGGGGAGATGGCTCAGGGGAATAAGTACTTCCGAGGCAAGTGCAAGGGCCTGAGTTCCATCCCTGGTTCCAACAAAAAAAAAAAAAAAACCTGGGATATCATATTTTAAAAGCTTATCTACATTAAAGAAATAACCAACAGCATGCAAAGACAACACACAGAGTGGGAAAAAATTAACCAATTTTCCATCAGACAAAGGATTTCTGTCTAGAAAGTATAAAAATTCTGGGAAATCTTAGACCCACCAACTTCAAAGACCCAATTCATCAGAGATGAGTATACACTTCTCAACCTATACTGTAACATCCTGTAACTCAGTGGTATCCCAAATTTTCTGATCAAGGAGATTATGGGGCCACAGAGGAAAGTGATTGATGAGGTAGCGTGTGCCTAAGGAGAGTCACATGGAGAGAAAACATTCTCTCAGTTTTTCACAGAGAGCAAACTGGTCAAGTAATGGCCATGACTCATCCACATGGCTGACACTGACAAAAGATCTACAAACTGCAGTACAGGATTTCAGGGTAAATCCTGAGGGGATTTGACTGACCTTGTCAGATACAAAAGTTACACTTCTTGTTATATAGGTCTTGCTTTATCTTGGTCTTAATCATTGAGCAGAAAATTATAAAAATGAGATATAAAAAGTAAAGCCATAATAATAGGCTGAGCTGTAAAAGGTTCAAGTCAACAACTTCTGATATTGCCAGTCATGTGGATAACCCACTATTATTATGTACTACTAGACTATACTGGATTATTTTGCTGAATTCACACACCTACAATATTTAAATGGCAATAGAATATCCATTTCTGACAAAACAAAACAAAAATGAAGAACGATTTTGTAGTGACATATACTTTCTCCTAATTCAATGAGAAGAAAGGTTTGTATTAATAGTGATTGGATAGGATATGATATCTGTATCTGGTACTATGAATAACTACTATGAAGACAATAATAGGCAATGTATTAATGATTGTAACTGTCGTATAAATCAGTTTTGAAGCTGTCATATTGTTATTTGTTTCTTAAAATTAATTAAAAAATTATTGTATAGAAAAACATGATTTCCCCATAATGAAAAATCTCTTGTCAAATAAAATGATTCAATGAAAAATTCCCAATGGTTATGTCTATATGCACTCTTAAAATATTTAATCCTCTAATGTTCAGTCTTCTTGAGTATTGGCTGTTAGGTTAACAATAAATCCTGGTGTTTTAAAAAAAACACACACACACTTCTCAGATGAAATAAAAATGTCAAATAAAGAGATAAAAATGTTAAGCATCACTGGTCATTGGACAGATGCAAATAAAAACAACACTGAAATTCCACCTCTCTCCAAAAGAATGTCTATCATCTAGAAGTCAACTGTAGAACTGTGGAAAAAAGAAACCCTTCTCCACTGTTAGTGGGAGTGCATATTGGTGCAACCACTATGTAAATCAATGTGGAGAGTCCTCAAAAAATTAGGATTAGAAGTTCCATTTCATCCAGCTATTACCCTTCTAGATATTTTTCCAGAAGAACTGAAGACATTATAACACAGTGAAATAAGTTTGCACCCATGTTTATAGCAGCACAATGTGTAATAGCTACATCATGGAAACAATTCAAATATGCTTTAGATGAAGAATTAATAAAAAAGACAGAGTACTACTCAGCCATTGAGAAGAATAAACGTAACATTTTTGTAGGTAAATGGATGCAACTTGGGATCATATTCATAGGTGAAATGTAACATCATACGCACATGTGTAAACTTTATATTGTTTCCTAATATGAGAAATTGAAGGAATAAATAAACTCTAAAATGTATGCTACATATTTTGAGATGGAAGGAAGTTATTTAAAAGTAAAATGTAGCTATAATAGAGAAAAAGTAAAAAGAAGGAAGAAAAAAAGGAGATAAATGCAAGTTAGCTGTACTAGTAGTGTGTCTTAGTTCATTGAAAAGGAAGATTTGTGCTAACATCAATTTACAAACTTTTTATAACCATAATGTATTTACTCTGATTAACTACTTTGAAGATCACAATGTGCAGTGTATGAACTATTGTCACACTCTCATTGTTCTGTTATGGAAATCTCTTCTGCCCTTTCTCCATAAAATAAAATACAGCAAAAAAAGATAATGACATAATTGAGTTGGGATTGGGTAGGTAAGGGGACCTGATCTAGTGCCACTGAATTCCTTTTGCTCATTAAAGGATCTCAATTTATTGCTACAAACTAAAAAGAGCTCCACAACCCATAATGAAGCATAAAATATCTCAAATAACTAGAAGAAAGTTGAGCAAAAATAGCAGAGACTAGAGGTATCTCAGTACCTGATTTCAAAACATGCTGAAGAGTCATTAAAATAAAAACAGCAGGGTATTGGTATAAAAAATAGAATCTAGAATGTAATAGATGATGCAGGAATAGATCTATGCACCTACAGCCATCTAATTTTTAAGATAACCCAAAAACATACATTGGAAAAAAGACAATGTGTACAAGATATGGTCCTGGGAAAACTGGGCATCCACCTATAGAAGATCAATACTAGATCAATACGTCTCATCCTGTACAAAAATTACCACAAGATAGATCAGAGACTTTAGCAGAAGATCTAAAATTTTGAAAGCACTAAATACAAGCATAGAAGGAACACTTTAAGGTAGTGATTGAGGTAAAGATATCCTGAACCAGAATTGAATAGCTCAGGAAATAAAACTGGCAATTCAAATAAGATTACATCAAATTTAAAGCTTGTGCACAACAAGGAACAGTGGAAAGAGTGAAGGAATAGCCTACTAACAATGTTTGGGCAGGATATCCTGTCTGCTTCTTGTACTATGGATAACCACTAGGAAGATAACAATGTAAAAAGTATTAAACTGTACTATACATCAACTTTAAAAAATAGGTATACAGCTATGTTCTCTTAATTCAATGAATAGAGGGATGTGCACTAGTAGTGTTTATAAATAGAGTATCATGTCTGCACCATGTACAACAAATAACACCAGGAAAAAATATGCAATGTATTAATTATTGAATCTGTTCTACTAATTTGATTTGAAACTCTCATTGCTATTTGTTCTTCAACGAAACTATGGAAAAACAATGAGAGAAACTTTCGCTATCTGCTCTTCTAACCAAGGATTTATATAACCAAGGATTTATATTAGTATAAATCACTCAAAAGTGTAACACAAAAATGACAACAAATCTGGTCAACAATGGACAAATGAGCTGAACAGACACATTCAAGGTACAAATGGGAGTGTCAGAGCTGCTGCCACCAAGTCCAGATCTGAGAAGCCTGCTGACACCTACCCCACGAGCATTCCCAGTTCCTTTGGTTCTAAGTCCAAGATGGCCAGTCTCAAGGGTCAGCTGACTGGGAATCTCCTTAGGAAGAACAAGTTCCCCAGAATAAGATCACAGTCGGGCCAGGGATATAGCTTAGTGGCCTAAGCACCTGCTTGGCAAGTGCAAGGTCCTGAGTTCAATCCCTGGTACCGCAAAACAAAACAAAAAACAAACAACAACAACAAAAAAAAAAACAAGATCACAGTCGTTGGATTTGGTGCTATTGGCATGGCCTGTGCTATCAGAATCTTAGTGAAGGACTTGGCAGATGAAATTGCTCTTGTTGTTGTCATGGAAGACAGCCTGAAGGGAGAGATGAGTGAAAATAAAAAATGACCTTCTGACCTTAAGGATACCATTACAGCTAGTGAAAAATTAAGAAAAGATCGCTTAAAAACAACTAGGATGCAGGAAAAAATAACCCATCATCTGCAAGATGATGGAAAGATGAACAATGTGAGACTAATAGCCATTAATGAGAAGGAAGGAGTCTACACAATGATATAAGAACAATATGGGCAGAAGTAATAGCAGAAAACTTCCCAAATATGGGGAAACAATCTGACATTCAGTAACCGAAGCATATAGAACTCCAAATAACATCAACCCAATTAAAACCACTCCCGTCTGGAGTATTATATGTCTTATAATAATCAAGGTCCCAGAAATTCAGCACAGAAACAATATACTAAAAGCTTCTAAAGAAAAGAAACAGAACACATTTAAAGGAAAACCTATCAGAATAACGACAGATTTCTATTCACAAACCATCAGGTTAAGAAGAACATGTAGCAAAATACTTCAAGTCTTGCAGGAAAACAAATTCCAGCCCAGACAGGTATACCGTGCAAAACTCTCTTTCAAGAATAATGGAGAAAGGGGCTGGGGAGATGGCTCAATGGAAAAAGTTCTTCCCTGGCAAGCTCAAGAGCCTGAGTTCAATACCTGGTTCCGAAAAAAAAAAAAAAAAAAAAAAAAAAAGTATAATGGAGAAGTACAATACTTCCATGACAAAGAACTAAAGAATTTCATGATGACAAAGCCAAGCCTACACAAACTACTAAATGATGTTCTAGAGAGGGAACAAAATGATCACAACCCCATGATCAAGAATGTAAAGAACCCACCAAATTGGGCAAACAAACACAGAAGAATAAGAGGTATACAATAGTAGTCTTTCAGTTATTCTTTTGTGGACAGCAGCAAAATATTTCTTCTCTTGCACCCTATGTTTCATGATTCCATAATGGTCTACAGGATGTATTTCAAGGAAATAGCTTTAGCTCAGTCCCACAAGTGACACCTGGCCACCAGTAAGTGTCATGGTCATTATCCATGTCCACAACACACTAGAACTTTGTGTGATATCCTATCCCCAACCTGTCAGAAGTGATGGTCATTTATTTGTCATTCCAGCATTTATCTTATGTTTTATTCTTAGTACTACTTTACTATCATGAAAACTTTTCTTAGACCAATTATTTTAAAACATTTAATTTTTAATTAATTAGTATTTAATTTTCTGAATATTGCTTAATCTTAATTTTTGTTTTAAGATTTATACTATATCTTTGAATTTCAATTTATTTAAAAGATATCATATATCTTTCTATTATTAGAAACTTGAAAAAGTATATTTCCATTTTCTGTTGACTTTATATTACTTCTTCTCTGTCTTTTATACACACACACATACACATATATATGAAAAAAAATACATGTGTATCCCAAAATAATATTGGTACTGTTTCATAGAAATTTTCAATGACCTTTTAAATAAGGGTTCATCTAATATATTTTATATAGTCCTGCATAACTATCATTTTGAGAGATCTCTATTGTTCATCTAGGAACATACTGCAACTTTTCTTGCCTTTTGAATTATGCTCTTTGTTATTTCCTATATGCTAGTTCTGGAGGTATTAAAATATTTCAAGTTTGTATAACTAGAAAATATTTTACTTTTAGTATTCAAAGGTGTGTTTGCTAAGTATAAAATTCAAAGGGGATAAATCTTGTTTTTTTCTTTCAGTCCTTTAATTAGTTTTTCACACACTTGGTCCTTTTTTTTCTTTCTAATGTGGAATAAGATGCTATTTAATTTTGTTCTTCCATAGCAAATATTTTTTATATATATCCTTTAATCATTTTTTTCTTTGCAATAAATTTTGGACAATTTCAAAAAAAAAAAAAACCCTGGGCTGGGAAGATAGCTCAGCGGTCTAAAGCGCCTGCTTAGGCAAGCTCTCCGGGACCGCGGTTCGATCCCCAGCACCACATGCCATGCCAGCCCCTCCCCCAGGGCGGGCTGAGTTGACCCCCCCCCCGCAAAAATAAAGAAGAGTCCGTGATGTGTAGCGAGACACTGTAATAAATAAATAAAGCCTTGATCTTTAAAAAAAAAAAACCCATGTACTCATTAAAATAAAAACTTGAAAAGAAAATTAAAAAAAAAATTCTCTGAGTTCCTCTATACCTTTCTGCTGTTGCTTGTTTACTTCCAATGCTATTAATTCATACATTGCAGCTGAGCTAGTGTCCTCTTCACTTGTTCAGGGTGGGCATTTTTTTTCCTCCATATGTTTCTGTATTTAATTCTTTACTTCAGATGCTATGAATTCAGAGATTTCTTTTTTTGTTCCAGAAATTAATTCTGCTCTGAGTTTCTCTATACTTTTCTGTTGTTTCTTTACTTCTGATGCTATTGATTCATACGTTTCAGCTGAGCTAGTGTTCTCTGCACTTGTTCTGGGTGGGCTAGAGGCCTGAGATTGCATTTTGCTCCTTGTCTTCATCATTTCCTATAGCACTGACCTCTGACCTTTGGTGTAGAGCTTTGCTGCAGTTATAACCTAAGCATCTACTGAAATCCAGGTGCAGCTCTAGTAAGTTTGAGTTTATCCAGTCATCCCTGCCTTCTTGGATCTAGCTTTTCTGTTCCTCTCCTTCCTGCTACAGCCCTTGGAAGTGAACCGTTGTGCCCTTCTGCCACAACAGTGAACCTGTGGTGCTCCTCTGTTGTTCCTCTGGCCCAGGGGGTGCAGAGGAGCACAGAAGCTCTGCCACACACTAACCAGGTCTGGGCTTAGGCTGGATCTGGAGGTCCTGAGAGCATATCAGAAGTTCTACCTCACTAGGTGGGCTTGGGCGTGGGGGCTCCAGAAGGGTGGGGGGGTCCTGAGGGCACGGCAGAGGTTCTCATGTGGTGTGCCTGAGTTTTGGTCCAGAGAGGTTCCACGCGTGCAGGGAAGCTGGAAGCTCTCCTACACACTCGGCCCGGGCTGAGCTGGATCTGGGTGTCCCGTGAGCGTTGCAGAAGTTATCACTGACTCAGCAGGTTTCAGGGCCAGGGGCTCTGGGGGTGTGTTAGGGGCTGGGCTGGTCTTGATCTGGGGAGATCCAACCTGCATAGGGAAGTGCAGGAGCTCACCACCGCTCTCGCAGGGCCTGAGCTTGGGCTGGATGGGGGAGGGTGGAGGTTTTCCCAAGAAAGCAAGAGAGCGAGGGCAGAAAGGGTCCCGAGAATGTGGCAGAATGCAATACGCATGTTTGAAGAAGACTGTGGATACCCTTGGGCAATCTAGAAGTAGCTGAAGTTTTAAAGTTTTCCAGTGTTTCCACGTCACTGTCTAGGCTATCGAAGGGTTTAGTTAGACTTGTGCCAGTTGTCCTTTTTATCTGACATGTTATTGAAGCAGCACTATTAAGATGGCCTAGGAAAACATCAGTTTCCAAAAGTTCGAAGTAGAAATGTTGACAAAACCCCACAGCTCTGTCCTGATGCTCGGTGGCGCTGCACTTATACTCCTGGTTAGCATGAAGTAGCCCAGCACCTCTTAGACACCTCGCTGTGTCGGCCCCAGTTACTCTTCAGACAGATGTGTGTCACTCTGTTACACAACTTCATCCACCAAGCCTTGTCTGACTTTTCCCTAGTTGGTCACAGTTGGGGATCCAGTGTACAAATCCAATACTGCATGTCTTATACATAACTGTTTTAAAGGATATATATATATATATATATATATATATATATATATATATATAGTGTACATTGCTGTATAATATAAAAAGTTTTACCTGTGAACACTGCAACCCAGTGTCACACAAACTACAATAACAAACCTTAAACAGTGGCTACTGTTAAAAAAAAAAAGAGGTACAAATGGCCAATAAGTATACGAAAAAGTACTCAACATCTTTATTTATCAAGGAAATGCCAATTAAGATTACTTTGAGACTTCTCATCCTTGTCAGAGTACAATTATCAAGTAAAAATAATAAGAAACTTTAACAAGTATGCAGGGGAACATAAACACCACCAGCAAAAATGCAAAGTTACTGTATAAAGAGGCCTCAGAGGCTAAATCTAGAACAGCCATGTGATCCAGCAATTACTGACTCTTTAGTATATACCTGGAGGAATCAAAGACACATACATATTTACCACAGCACTACTCGAAATAACCAGGTTATAGAATTAGTTTAAATGACCATCAGTGGATGAATGGATAAAGAAAATATGTTTTACATGCACAGCAGAGTATTATTTAGACATAAAGAGCAAAAGCATGTTGTATGCAGGACAGTGGATGGAACTGGAGAACTCGTTCATTGAAATAAATCTGACTCAGAATGCCAACTATCACATCTCCTATCATAAGCAGAACCTAGCTGACCTGAAAGTAAAAGCAGAGCTAGTAGAGAAGGGGATGGATTTATAGCACAGGAAGGTAAAAGGAAGGGTAGATAGAAAGAATGTCATATGCAATTATGAAAACATCATAGCAAATTCTATTGTTTTATATATTTAATAAGCAGTAATAATTATAATGTTTAAAGTAATGTAAAAATCAAAATGCCTGTAAAATTTGAAAAGGAGCTTGACCATAATATATAATGCTCTATTCCTTTATTCCTTGTTATGCTTGTATCTAGATGTCTCCATAAATACTCATGCCTTCATAAACCAGGCTTTGGAGAGGTGATTGTGCTATGGGTATGTAAGACTGGATCAAATGTGTGTGTGTGATGCTGGATTAGTCCACTGATGGGTTTATAGATGGATGTGGTGCTAGCAAGTTAAGCCTGGGGAAAAGAGGTGGGTCACTTTGGGTCTGGTATATATACCTGTACATCCTTCCTCCTGCCTTCAGCACTCAGTTCTTCCTGTCTGCCATAACATCAACTGTTTCTTCTCTTCTCCCAGCCTTGCCTGGGAGCCAGCTGACCATGAACTGAAACCTCTAAAAACTGTGAGCCAGTTTGAATCTGTCTTCCTTTAACCTGTAGGTATCAGATTTTTGTTTGTTTTGTTTTGTTTTTGTATTTTAGGGAAGGGTCTACCGGGTGTTCAGGGTCTCACTACTAGTTTGAACTCGTAATGATCCTCCTGTTTACAGTGTCCAAAGAGCTGTTTGAATTGCTGTCTCAGTAGGCCCTGGGGGCGGGGCTGGCACAGCAGGCAGGCTGGGGGATGGACCTTGGCCCCTGCACCTGCTTGCAGGCAATTTAATCTGCTGAGCCATTTGGCCAGCAAGCATCAGATGTTTTTGTCCCAGCAATGAGAAAATAACCAAGACACCTCTCTTAACTCAGTGATCATTTGTTTTAACTGTTTCTGAATTGAGCAAGTAGATTTTAAAACTATGAACTCCATGTATCTCAAGAAATATAAAACCTTTCTATGCATCTGGCAACTCTAAGATTTCTAGAGAATGTTGACAGAGGGGAAGGAAAGAATTGACACTGATGAGAATTTCATAACTGATAATCAGCAACCTCACATTCTTAACTGTGCTTTCTTTCATTCATTACTATTTAACCTGCAAGGTGTGCGAAGTGCCAGAGAGTAGTATTTCTGAAGTTCTCATGCACACAGAAGCACCTGAGAGCTTATTAATATTCATGTTATGATTCAAGAAATCTGAATCTGACATTCTGCCTCTGATAAATGCCCTCACGATAGGAATCTGCAGTTTGCACTTGGAGGAGCAATGAAGGATGCGGATGTAATTTGTGGCTCTCTTGGAGTGCAGAGTCTCACAGTAGGTGGAGAGCTAAATGCTGAGAACTCACACTGTAGCAGGCAGCACAGAAATAGTAACAGGCAATACAGAGATCTCAGCAGATAACTAGGAGCATGGGTAATTTTTAAAAGCTGACTTTAGATACTTTAAGAAAGAAATTCAAAAAATCCAAAGGGCCTATAAGAAATCACTAAATAGGGCCCAAATATATAAAATATGTTCTCCCTGTTTTCTGAACCCCTCCCCATTAGTTTTCGTTACTCCACTGGAGCATCCTGTTTACAAGTATGCATCTGCTTTCCTGTCCCAGGGAAAGCAGAAAAGAAGGTTAGGCCTCGCAGATAGGAAGTTGAACAACACCCAGTAATTACCAGTCTCTGTAGTATTTCCTAGGTAGGGATATGCACACCATGGCAGAGATGTCACCTTAATAGTAAGAGCACAACTCTCAGACAAACAAAACAAAGCAAGACAAAGATCCCTGAGAACAAATAAAGGCTTGAAAAAAATTCAAGCCAGGAGCTCAGTAGTACAAGTGCCTGCCTGGCAAGTGCAGAGTCCCAGGTTCTATCCCCAGACACAGAAAAAAAAAAAAAAGACCACATGTTCCCACTGCCTTTTCTTGCTATCTTGTCTCCTTCCCTCATCTCAATTTGTTCCTTACATTCAGTTTCTTTCCATTTTACTATATCTATTGTACCTTTCAGATTTTATTCATTCTTTCAGGCTCTTACACTAGAGAGACAATATGATGTTTACACACATGGATCTGAATTATTTCAGTTATGAGTGTAGCCTCTAGTTGCTATATATATATTTGTATCCATTTACATATAAAAGCTTCAAGTTTATCTTTCTTTATAGCTGAGTAATACTCTATTGTATAAACATAACACATCTTTTTTATCCATTCCTCAGTTGGTCAGCGTTTGGATTATTTTCAAGATTTAACTATTCCAAAATGTGCTGCTATAAATATGGGTGCATATATATCACTGTGATATGATGTTTTCAGCTCTTCTAGAAAAATATCCAGAAGTAAATAGCTCTCTGAATGGGACCTCTAATCTAGTACTTGGAGGGATTTCACAACCAATTTGCATACTGATTGTATGAATCTGCACTTTCATTAGTATAAAAGGGATCCTTTTTCCCCACAACCCCACCAACACTTATTATTGGGTGTTTTCTTGATGATAGCCCTTCTTTCTAGGGTGAGACGGAATCTCAGAATTGATTTAATTTGCATTTCCTGGATGGCCACTGATGTTGAACATTTTTTATATATTTATTTGCAATTTGTATTTCTTCAACTGAGAAGTCTATATTCATCTCATATGCCCATTTTTGTATTGTGTCTTTGAATTTAGGAGGCCTGAATTTTTTTCAAGCCTTTATTTGTTCTCAGTAGATATCCTTTGTCTGAGGGACAGTTGGATATAATTTTTTCAATTCATGGATTTTCTTTTGGTGATTCTATATTTCATGGGTTTTTGTGCTGCTTTCTGTTGACATGAAGAAAGTTTTCAAAAAGATGAGATCCAAGTTGTTGATTATTTGAAGTATTTTCTGTGCAGTTTGGTTTTTGTTCATGAACACTCTACTTACCCTTGTGTCTTTAAGATTTTGACCTACTTTTTCCTCCAGAACATTTAGTATTTATGTTTTAACATTTGAATATTTGGCTAGGAGATGGCTCAGTAGAATAAGCACTTCCCTGGCATGTGTGAGGGCATGAATTCAATCCCTGATTTCACCAAAAAAAAAAAAAAAAAATCAATGTGACAAATGCAGGAGACTCTTCTAGGCCCTCGTCTCAGTCCAAGAAACCAATATTTGTAATCCTAAAGTTACATTATTGGAATCCTATCAAGTTATTTCCAATCCACCATTTTCCATGCAACCCCAAGGTGAAAATGAAAACACTAAATTATATTTTTAATCATCAGGGAGTTGAGGGGCTCTAGGCCCAACCATGAACATGGCTTTCCAGAACCAAGAAAGCCACCCAGGGTCTCACCTGATTTTTATTCATTGGGGGTGTGGCTTGAGGAGGATTGACTGAGAATTGTGGGAAGTAGGTGACTACTGTGAGCTGAGCTAGGTGGGTGGCCTAAATTTAATTCTGCCATATGCAGAGAGGATATGCAGAGAAAGTAATCTGCATTATGTAGATTTAATATTTTAGGAAGCCTGGTGCTTCAGCTTTGATGTAGTGTTTCAGGCCCCAGCAAGTCATTGTTTCTATCTCGAGGCTTGATCCTGGCTGGCTGAGTGGAGCATTAGCTCTACCATCCTGTCTCCACCTGGCTCACGTTAAGGAGCAGCAGGCTTACCAGGGAAACACACATGCCACCTTCAAAGACTATCACCAGCACCTCAGCTAGACCAATACACATTGCTTAAGGCCAACTGAAGGATAATCAGAAGTCCTAGCCAGCTCTGTACATAACAATACGAGGAAAGAGGATCAGGCTCAGTCAAAATGGAGACTGCTCATGTGGTCCTCAGCAACTAACATTTGACTATTTGATCAATTTGACTTTATTTTGATGTGAGATAATAGATATGTCACTAATTTTAGGGTTTCACATGTGGAAAGCCAGTTTTTCCAACACCACTTATTAAAGAGACTATGTTTCTTCCAGTGAACATGCTTGGTCTCTTTGTCAAAGATAAGGTAGCTGAGTGTGTTTTTAGTGGTGTCTGCATATTCTAATCTGTCCCATTGATCTGAAGGTCTGTTTTGTTTTTTGTTTGCCAGTATCATACTGATTTTATCATAGTAGATTTGTACTACAATTTCAAGTAAGGGGTTGTCATATTCCCTACTTCGCCTTTGTTGCTCAGCATTGCCTTTTCTATTCTGGGACTCTTTTAGTTCTAGATGAATTTTGAGAATGTTTTGTTCTAATTTTGTATGATATGTTATAGAAATTTTGATTGGAATTGTAATAAATCTATGTACAATTTTGAGAGTATGATCGTTTTCATAAAAGGTATTCCTACACAAGAGCAAGTAATATCTTTCTACTTTCTGATATCTACTTCACTCTCCTTTTTCAGAGTACATGAATTTCAATGTAGATGCGCATTAGACCCTTCATTAGAATGAATTCTATTTATTTTATTTTCTTGGATGCTATTTCCAAGGATGTGATTTCCTCAATATTGTATCAGTGAGTTTGTTGTTTCTCTATATAAATGCTATTGATTTTTGAGTGCTGACATTGTAGCCAACTATGCTGCTGAGTTAGTTTATTAAGTCTAGATGTTTTTGGAGGAGTTTTTGTGATCTTCTATGTAAAATATATCATCTTAGAATAATGATGATTGCCCTTCTTCCTTTCATATCCTTATTCCTTTTATATCTTTTTATTATACAATTATTCTCCCTAATTTTATAAAGCTATGTTGAATAAGGGTGGAGACTGCAAATTCTTATCTTGTTCTTGATTTTAGAAAGAAATATTTTATTTTTTTAATTTAGTATATTGTTAGCTGTTGGTTTTCCAAAAATGGCTTTTACTAGACTGAGGTAAAGCCATCTATCCCAATTGTTTACAGGGTTTTTTCATGAATGAGTGTGTGGAATCCCTGGAATGAATCCCACTTAGTCATGGTGTATAATGTTCTTCATGACTTGGAATTTAATCCTTAAGGAAAATGGCTTATGCCTTTTTAAAACAAATGTTAGTATCTCATTTGTTCAAAAGCAATACCTTCATCTAAGTGTTGCATCTTGAGAAATTTTCTTTAGGTGCTGCCTTATTTCTCCAATCAAAACCATAATGTTTTGCCTATTTCAAGAGGTAGTTTGCTAACCTCAAATTTGTTATATCTTGATATTTTATCAATGAATTTTTTCTCATTGTTAAACAAAATTAATATACCTAAAATCAAAGAAAGCCTCCTGATATATCAGCAGCCTGAACTCCAAAACTGATGCACTAAGCCAAAAAATTACATCATCTACTCAAAGATATTTTGAGTATTAACATATGAAGTTTTTCTCATTATCAACCTACAGTTTTATATATATTATATATATATATATATATATATATATATATATATAATAGCAATGAGATATTTTCAAGACAAACTAACAGGACAGATTCGATAAATTCATACATTGCAAACAGTTTTCATAAAGTTTTGGTATCATACAAGGTGCATACATGATATTATACTTACAGACATTATTATAGCAGGTGTCTCTAATCAGTGAATTAAGAGACTGTAGCTATATACTTATTTTTTATAGCTGAATTATATCACAGATTCAATAATTAATACTTTCTACCTTGTTATCTTCCTACTGGTTGTCCATAGTACTAGAAGCCAACATATCTTGACCAGCCACTATTAGGGCAAATCTTGCTTCTCATAGAATTATGCAGAAGCATGGCATATTTATCCTAACTGTACTTTTTGTACACACATATCACGATTCATCCTTTGTATACCCTTTCTTTTTTATCTAGACCTGTCAAAGATGGGCACTCCATTGTTATTAAACCAATTTAAGTGTCTGAACTTGGCAACACAATCCAACAGAGTCCAGCATACCACAATAATAGCGAGTTATCTGAAGAAGTTGCTGACTATAGCCATTTACAACTCAACTTATTATTATGGCCCCACGTTATATACCTCCTTTTTATACTTATCTGCTGGATGCTTAAGACCAAGATAGCTCAAGCAATATACACAAAAAGACATAGCTTTTGTTTCTGTTGAGGTCAGTGAAGTCCCCTCAGGATTTATCTTGTGATGCTGTATCTTGCTCTGTAGATCCTTTGTCTGTGTCATCCATGGGGATAAGTCATAGCCAATGCTTGACCAGTTTTCTCTCTGTGAGAGCTTGAGAGAAAGTTTTCTCTCCATGTGACTCTCCTCAGGCACACTATACACCATCAGTCTCTTTCCTCTGTGGCTCTATAATCTCCTTGATCAGAAAATTTGGAGCTCACCTGAGTTTCATGATGTTACAGTACAGGTTCTCCTATGCCCTGACTCTTCAGTGACCTTGAAAGGCGAGGGCCAAAATGTTGGCTGGCCTTGTGGCTCTTCTATTTCTCCAATATTGATCTGTGAACTTAGGTTGTTGACCATCCAGAAGAAAAGCTAATTATTACCCTGGAGCATATGCCATTCAGTTTGCCCTAACTATCTGACTCAATTGTCTTTGGTTGTTGTACATTTCTATATGTATTCCTTCTTTTGTCTTCTTATACTAGGGAGCCTATACCATATTTGCACATGTGTGTCAGGTTTATTTCACTTACAAGTATATATTTAAGTAGCATCCACTTTATTATAATAAATGCTTCAAGTTTATCATTCTTAATAGCTGAGTAATACTCCATTACATAGAAATACCACATCTTTTTCAACCATTCGTCATGTGATGGACATTTTGATTGTTTCCAAGATTTTGCTATCACACATTGCGCTGCTATAAACATAGGTACACATATATTTCTATGATACAATGTTTCCAGATACTTTGGGAAAATTTCCAGTAGGGAGATAGCCAGCTTGAATGGGATTTCTGGTCCTACACTTTTTTTTTTTTTTTTTTTTTTTTTTTTGTCTTTTTGAGACAGGGTCTCACTATGCAGTTCAGGCTGGCCTTAAGCTCACTTTGTAGCTCAGGCTGGTCTCAAACTCACAACAATCCTCCTGCCTCAGCCTCCTGAGTGCTGGGATTATAGGCCTGTGCCACCACGCCTGGCTTAGTCCTACACTTTTGAGGAGTCTCCACACTGACCTCCACAATGGTTGTACCAGTCTACATTCCCAGCAGCAGTGGAGAAGTGTTCCCTTTTCCCCACAACCTCTCCAACATTTGTTATTGGTTGATTTCCTTATAATATCCATTCTTTCTGGAGTGAGATGGTATCTCAGTGTTGTTTTTATTTGTATTTCATGGATGGCTAGCAATGTGGAGAATTGTTTCATATACTTATTCGCTTCTTTAATTTCATCCTCTGAGAAGTGTGTATTCATCTCTTATGCCCATTTCTGAATTGGGTCTTTAAATTTGAGGGCCCTGTTATATGTTAGTTCTTTATATATTCTAGAGAGCAGACCTTTGTGTGATTGCTTACTAGTTAGGATTTTTTTTT
>PVKA01043716.1:0-16598 GCA_004027165.1 Ctenomys sociabilis
ATATATATATCCGTTTTCCTTTCCTTCTTTTCTCCAATCCCCCATCTCAGTTTTTCCTTCTCTTGAGCAGTTTCTTCTTGCTTTGCCGTATCTGTTGTATAATTTGAATCTTATTTACTCATTCACACTAGGGAGACAATACAATATTTAGACACATGAATCTGGTTTATTTCACTTATGGGTATGGTCTCAAGTTGCAGCCATTTACCTATAAAACTCCCAAGTTTATCCTTCTTTATGGCTGTGTAGTATTTTGTTGTATAAAAACACTGGTGTGACGGTGAAGGAAGGTGGACTTGTGCAGCAGTATTCTGGAAAGTTTTTCTAAAACTAATGAAGAATAGAAAGAGTCCTTCATCTTTTTCTCTGTTTATCTGCTCCTGTTTTAAAAGCCAGTGTTTGCTTGCTTCATAGTTTTCCTGCATTTGAGGTGTAGCGAAATCCTTACTGATCATCAAATGTTTTGGTTCCTTACGCACAAGGTTGGAGGGAGGGTGTGCCCAAACTAACACTGACATCTTAAAGCAGCAGCAGAGTGAGTGGATTTTATTTTTTGTTCATTGTGGGTGCTTTTTAAAAACATTTCTCCCATGTAATCATTGTGAACATCTTGCTTCATGTAGTCACTGTAACTATTTGGGGGTAGACAGGGAGAAAAGTGACAATAGTCCACATGTCCCTGGCATCTCTTCAGAGCAGTGTACAGAATGTAAGGCTCTTTTGTAAGAAACATTTTATGATTTTTAAAGTGAATTTAGTGGCTCTATTTTGTTGATCATTTGTAAAAATAAATATGATTTTCAAACAGTGGATGAATTTCCCAGTGTACCCTGAACTATACACTAAGTTTGATTTTCATTTCCTCTTTTTTTTTTTTTTTTTGTCTTTTTGAGACAGGGTCTCGCTATGCAGTTCAGGCTGGCTTTAAGCTCACTTTGTAGCTCAGGCTGGTCTCGAACTCACAACAATCCTCCTGCCTCAGCCTCCTGAGTGCTGGGATTACAAGCATGCGCCACCACACCCGGCTTCATTTCCTCTTTTAGAAACAAGTGCAGTATATTCTTCAATACAGGCAAGATACATTGGCAAATTCAGTTCTGATGATTTCTTGAGGGTTTCAGTCACATTGCTTGGCAGGAAGTTCCATTATACATACCATGCTTATAGTAAGCTGGATGATTTCTCTCTCTACAAATAATTAATAGTTAATAGTTGTGAAGAGCCAAGGTGGCCAGTAGTGCTACAAGATGAAAATGTGTCAGTATATTCCAGAAGCCTAATTGGCAGTGGGATTTATTAAAATAACACTTGGCTATGGAAGTGGTGAATGCTGAATACATTTTGATTATCTCTATTGCATTTCTCACCTACACACTTACTAAACTGTTAACCTTCTATGTGTCTATTTGTTGAACTTTGTATAAATGTATATATGTGTTTTTCTATTCTATGCAAATGGCAATAAAAATATGGACCATCTCTCTGTTATATGTTGGATTATATAGGAAATTTTTGTGAACTATTCAACACAAGTTGAAAAAAACGTCCTATGGATGTTTTGTGTAGTATCTTGCCATTTGCATTGGTAGCTTAAAAGCTTCAGTGCACAATAAAACTCCCTTGATGCTAGATTTGATGTGTTCCCAGTTTGAAGAAAGGTTGGATGTCACCTGTAAAAATCTGTTGAAATGTCCCTCTTATAAGGAAATATAGTAATCTTACATAAAGAGACCATATCTCTTTTATCCGTTCCTTGGTTCATAGGCATTTGGGTTGATTCCAAGATCTAGCTATAACAAATTATGCTGCTACAAACCTGGGTGCACATATATACCTGTGCTATAATGTTTCTTATTATTCTGGGAAGACACTCAAAAGGGGAATAGCTGGGTTGAATGGGACCTCCAATCCTAATTTCTTGAGGAAACTCCATACTGATTTCCACAGAGGTTGTACCAGGCCACACTCCCTTCTCCCAGTGGAGAAGGGCTCCTTCTTCCCCAGTAGCCCCTGAAACATTTATTATTAGTTCATTTCTTGATAACAGCCATTCTTTTTTCTGGAGTGAAGTGCTGTTTTAATTTTGCATCCCTCAAATGTCCAGTGGTGAACATTTTTTCATGTATTTATTTGATGTTTGCATTGCTTTACCCGAGAAGTGTGTATTCATCACTGATGCCCATTTTTCGATTGAGTCTTTGAATTTGTGAGGTCTGATTTTTTTGAGTTCTTGATAATACTCATTTGTCTGAGGAGCAGCTGGCAAACATTTTTTTTCCACACTGTGGGTTATCTCTTCACTCTGTTGGTGGTTTATCTGGCTGTGCAAAAGTTTTTTAATAAGGTGATTTCTCAGTTGTTGATTCTTTGTAATAGTTCCAGTGCAACTGGGGTTTTATTCATAAAATATATGCCAACACCAATGTCTTTAAGAGTTTTATGTATTCTATTTTCCAATAGATTTAATGTTCCTATTTTAATATTTATATCTTTGATACATTTTGAATTTAGTTTAGTGTATTGTGTTATGTTTGAAATTTTAAAAGATACTTCATGGAAATATTATCTGACCTAAATGCTTTTTAAAAAGCATTCTTGTAATGACTTGTTGGGCATAATACACACTTCAGTTATCTCATAATTAGCAACTGGGATAGAGAAGCTGGGCAGAATACACACAGGAAGAATCATGCAAACATTGGAGACTTCAGCGTGTCAGAGCTGGGAGAGACTGCAGAAAGCTCCTTGTTGCCAATCCTTATTTTCAGGCGAACACTCTGTCTCCAGAGAGGACAAGGAAATTTTTTCAAAACTGAGCCAAAAGCAGAGGATGTATCATTTGAATTCCCATCTTTCTGGGAGGTGAATCAGTAGAACTAAACTGATGCAAGAGGAAGATAATGTTGGAGGTTACTCCAAAACATTAAGGACTTGTAGTTATTTCCTAAAAACTATTCCTAAGAATAAATTTCCTAAGAAGAGTTTCCTAAGAACTCTTTTCCAAGGGCTCAAGACTGTCTGAATCTCTCTTCCCATTATTAGAATAAGTTGGAGGCTGGCTGGTCAGGGCTGGTAAAAGCAGTGTCTGCAACCCAGAGCTTGGAGAATGCTAGGGGTCCAATGAGAAATATCTTCAATAACTATTGCCCTACATGTGCCCAGTATGTCATATAATTAAGAAAGATCTGGGAGACATAAATGTGATTAGTGAAAGAGATAGTCAATCTAGAGAAATAAGACAATTTGTCTGCTGATGGCTTTTAGGTACCACCATTTTATGCTCTACAGAAGCAGTAACCCAACATGGTCATTTGGCCATTTTTTTAAAAATGAAAACTGGGCCAAAATAACTCTGAAGGTTATTCTTCCATATCAGTAGTAGAGCACAGCTTTTCTTTTCTTTCTTTTTTTTTGCAGAACCAGGGATTGAACTCAGGCCCTTGCACTTGCCAGGCAAGTGCTTATTCTATGGAGCTATATCCCCAGAGATGGACTGGTTGGAAGCCTGGTTTGTTTTCAGCAAGTACATTGTTGTTTGTAACCATGAGTTTGTGTTCCCTTGTACAACAGATTCTGATATAATAAAATAAATAAATCATTCTCTTGAGAAAAATGTTAGTCTTATAGAATCCAGATTTTCAAAACCATTCTTTTCGTGTTTGTTTGTTTGTTGGTGGAACCAGGGATTGAACTCAGGCCCTCGAGACAAGGAAGAGATGCTTCTCTAGGTAAGCCCTAGGTGGGACCCTACGTGAGCACATATCCCATATTAGGAGAGTTAATTCATATTCGGGATTCCAGGTTTGTTTTCCTGACCAATATTTTGCTGAGAAAACTGGTCACCTACCTAAGTGGACAACAGTTTTGGACTCCACAAATCCCTCTCCAGTCCGGAAGTTGCACTGGCACTTCTGAATAGGGTCACGCAGCGGGAAGAGAACAGCAGCCGCCGCCCGCCCCGGTTGGAACCCCTCAGCGACCGGAGCCGCAGCGTGAGGTTTGAGTCAAGAACTTTCATTCATCTTGATAATACCAGATTGGATGCCTAGAAGTGCCAAAAGCAAGAGACAGCAGAACTTTCAGGAAAACGTATCATCAACATGGCAGATGTGAAAATCTTCAGGGAGGTTCTTCCAAAACAAGGGCAATTGTCTGTGGAAGATGTAACCACAATGGTGCTGTGTAAACCGAAACTTTTACCCTTAAAATCTCTGACTCTTGAAAAACTGGAGAAAATGCAGCAAGCAGCACAGGATACCATTCGCCAACAGCAAATGGCAGAAAAGGAAAAAGCTCACTGACCAATAAAGTTAGTACTCCAGTACCTTACCTTATCTAGTTTATTTTCTAAAAAATAGTCTGTACCTGTATGCTGATAGCATTTATTAATGAAACTGATAATTTTCATACAAATTATTTTAAAATATCAAAGAAAAAACTTGTGAATTTAAACTCTGCTTTGCATAGAATAAACTTTGAACCAAGTATTTTGGGATTTTCATGGTTTCCAAATGACAAATTACTGTTCTCCATTCCCAGTGCTACAGGTTTGATATAGGCATAAATGACTAAATGCAGCTTTTGTATAGGGGATCTTTATATTTATTACAAATCTGAACTTGACACACATGTAGTGCTTGTGTTGGCTTTTACATTATCTAATTAAAACGTTTTAATGAAAAAAAAAAAACTCAGCCCCTCAAGCTTGCCAGGGAAGTATTTATTCCACTGAGCCATCTCCCCGACCAATGTCAAAACCAGTCTAACTAAAAGAAATGAGTAATGAAATAAAATGAAGTAAAAACATAAACAAATGTAATTGGAAAAATCTAAAGAAGTAGAAAATAGAATTAAAAATTCCAAAGAAGTGAAAAATTTGAAACAGGATGACCAGGCAAGGCCCTGAGAAAGGGATAAGTCTAAGTACCAGGAGGATGAGCTGAACGCCCCATGGATGGAGTTTCTGGACAGGAGTTTAGACAGATGTAGAACTCTGCCACCCCTTTCAGTGGCTGCCACCAGGGAATTACAGATTGAGCTCCCAGGCTTGACAGTGGAGGCCTTCCTTGGAGAGGTAGGCTGTGCTGGGGAAGCCACTTTCAGCTTATATTTATCCAAGATCCATACCCACTGTGAAAGAGCAGTCATCTTTCTATGCCTCTTATATAATGCCAGATACATGTAATGTACCATTTATTTGTTTAATCCAGGAGCCTTATTCTTTTCTAGCATTAGAGTCAACAGGGAGTAATACGCATGCAATATGTAGAAGTACTTTGATGAAACGGACCATGTGTTTCCTGGAATGAGCAGTCCAGAAACCCTTCCACTATCAACAGCCTCTCCTGCTTGATATCTCAAAGAACGTAAAGTTCACAGCACCTGCTGCACGTTAGAGTCAGCAGGAGTTTACAGCAGCTACAGAGGCTGACACACCAACCACTGGACAATTAGATTAGCAACGCAGGGAGTGAAGCCCTAGACTGGATATTCTGAAAGCTCCACAAATGATTCTAATAAGCATCAAGGCTGTGAACTACCAGGCTGGGGCTTCGTCAGCAATCTGTGGAGCTTTGGCTCTATTGGTCTTTCTGGGAAATGTGTAGGGAGAAGGGGGGATGCTCAGGCCGCTAGGCGGTCCCTGAGAATTCTCGTGTGCACGCATGCGCACTCGTATGAGGAGGGTCTGCAAGAGGAGAGGAAACGGGCTGTGTGGGCAAGGCTCCTCCTCACTAATCACCCAGAAGACCCTTTCATTAGCATGTAGTGAGCTTGGAGAGCTTCAGCAGAGATGTGTGCAGCATCAGGCTCTCCCTTACACAAGTGTCCGGCTCTCCGCAGGTAGGACCCACACAGGGGTGGAAAGAAGCCCTGGAAGACGCTCACTAAGCAACTGACTTCCTTCTTCTCCTCTTGGCTTTGTCATTATACCTTTCAGATTTTACTTATTCAGGTTCTCACGCTAGCAAGACAATATGATGTTTGAACACACAGGTCTGATTTATTTCACTTACCAGTACAGTCTCTAGTTGTATTTGGTTTTGTTTTCTTCTGTTTTGAAACAGAATCTCATTATGTAGTTCAGACTGGTCTTTACCTCATAGTGATCCTCAGTTACTTTACTTCCTTCCTGGAGATGTGGATTTACCCTCTTTTCACTCTGGTAGCCCAGTGACCTTTATCATTATTAGATATTTCTAAAATAGGCAAAAGGGAGAAACATTACATTCTATTTTTGCAGACATGGAATCAAATATCAAAATATTTACTTTTATAAAACGAATGAGATCCTGTTTCCTCAGCTAGCTACAAAAAGGGTGTGAAGAACAGAGATTATATTTAAATATAAATGAAGAGTAGATAACAAGGGCTAGTTTATTTAATGACCCTTTCTTCAGCAGGGATCATTAGCACCTTGATCATTTCCTAGGTTTCTTTGTTTTTAATCTCATTTAATTTTATTTTTTATATTTTATTAAGAAAAAAATATCAATGAGACAGTTTCAAAACAGATTAGTAGGATGGTTTCAATAATTAATATATTGCATATTGTTGTTTTTGTAGTGGTTATTCATAGTACAAGATACAAACTGGTCAAGCATTGGCTGTGACTCATCCACATGAATGACACAAAGGATCTACAGAATAAGGTACAGGATTACAAGATAAACCCTGAGGGGACTTCACTGACCTCATCAGAAATAAAAACCACATGTTTTGCTATATAGGTCTTGCTCTATCTAGGTCTTAACCATCCAGCAGAAAAGTATAAAAATGAGGTATACAACACGGGGCCATAATAATAAGTTGAGCTGTAAATGGCTACGTTGGACAACTTCTTCAGATAACTCACTATTGTTGTGGAATGCTGGACTGTGATGGATTGTGTTGTCGAGTTCAGGCACCTAAATTGGTTAAATGACAATGGAGTGCCCATCTTTGATAGGTGTAGACAAAGGAAGGGGTATAGATAGAAAAGAAGAATCATAATGTGTGTGTATGGGCAGTACAGTTGGGATAGATATGTCGTGCTTCTACATAATTCTATGAGAGGCAAGATTTGCACTAATGGTGGTTGGACAGGATATTATGTCAGCTTCTAGTACTACAGACAACCACTAGGAAAATAACAAGGTAGGAAGTATTAATTATTAAATCTTTGCTATAATTCAGGTATAAAAATAAGATATGCTTTCTTAATTTACTGATATAAGACATCTGCTATAATAATGTCTGTAAGTATAATATCATGTACACACCTTGTATGATAGCAAAACATAATGAAAACAGTTTGCAATGTATTAATTTATCGAATCCGTCCTGTTAAGGTGTCTTAAAACTGTCTCATTGATATTTTTACTTCAATAAAATAAAAAATAAATAAATAAATGAATAAATAAAAAAAAGATGCAGACATGATATCTTGTCCAAACATCCTAGGTTTCAAAAAATACCACAACTTTTCCTTTTCTTTATTCATTACTTGTCCTTAGGGAAATAGTCTTTACAGCTTGTTAGTAACTCTTAAGGTTCCAAAAAGTTATAATTCTAGAATATTCCAGAATTCCAAAAGATGCTGTGTGGAGGGAAGTGTATGTGTGAAAATTTCTGTAGACAAATACATTTGGGATGCATTGAATTAAGCAAATTTGAGCAGGTTTCTTTGCTGTAAAGCTTCTTAAATCTCTAATATGCCACATGTATTTCAAATATCCATTAGTGGAATTAAGTATACAGAGCTTCCCAAACTTAATTTTATGTAAAATTTCTTTTTCAAGGGCCCAGTGTACCAGTAGGACTACTTTATGAATGTCAAAATTAGATTAAAAGACACAACACAGGCCTCTTACTTTATTTATATTAACGAGCTTGAGTGAGGTGAAAGACCTCATTCATAACATATTAAAGTCTCTTTTATTAAAGAGTGTGTTAATTCAAAAATATAGTAGAAAGTAAGAACACACTGCCAATAAAAAAGTGTCAGATTGGCTACTAAGGGATAAAAGACACATTGATCATACTGATGCAAAACCATGTTGAGCTTTCCCAGGAGTATTATAAAACTGCCTTATTACTTTAAATTTGCAAAAAGATTTGACAAGAAAGCTAATTTCTTGATATGGGCCTCCAACTTCCACAAAGGGACTTGAGCAATATCATTAATAACTGATGTGAAAATTTCTAAATTAAGAGAATAATCATTGAACACATCCTAGGTTCAATCTTCAGCACTTGAAAAAAGAAAGGAAGGGAAGAAAAAAGGAATAACATTTTGTCATCCAAATCCAGTCCTTAAACATTACAAGGAGTAAAATGAATTTAGTCAGGGTTCTCCAGAGAAACAGAACCAAGGGTGTGTATGTGTGTGTGGGGGGGTTGCTAAGAGAAAAGACAAAAAGAGACATACAGGGAGATATTGTTTATTTAAAGAATTTGTTCAACACAATTGTGAAGAATAATTGCTGCAGGATGAGAGATCTAGGGAAGAACTAATGCTGTAGCTCATATCCAAAGACAGTTTGCCTGATGAATTCTTTCTTCTTCAGAGGAGTTGTGGTACAAAACTTTTTACACTGTTACAAAACACTTGATCAAGCTGGGCCTTGTGGTTCATGCCTGTAATCTCAGCATTCAGGAGGCTAAAGCAGGAAGATTGCTGTGAGTTCAAGGCTAGAATGGCCTACAAAGTGAGTTGCTGGCCAGTCTAAACTGTGTAATGAGACCCTATCTCAAAAAAGACAAAGACAGAAACAAAAAAACAAAAACAACAACAACAACAACAAAAACCCAACAACAAAATTTAGCAAGAAAAAATTTTTTAAAGGACAAAAGGTTTATTTGGCTCACAGTTCTTAGGGGTTTCAGTCCATGATTGGCTGGCTCCAAAGGCAGGGTGGCTTTCAGGCATCACAGAGGAAAATATCTGTGGCAAAACAGGGCAGACAGGAGAAAGCAAGCACCAAGCAAGTGTCAAGCAATGACAACAGCAGTCCTCTTTTTGTCTCCTATTTTGTCCATCATCATATTTCATCAAATCCTTAATTCTAACATTGAACAATGAACCAAACTCAGTGTCACATACTCTAGATGTAGCCACTTCCCAAAAGGCCCACATCTGGCCTCATGAGGCTTTTGGGGGACATCTAGACACAAGCCATAATGGTGAACTTTGATCTTCACAAATTCTAGAAAAGTCATCTAGCCTGCTGATCCTGCTCGTAGTGCTACATGGTTAGATGTCAAAGTCCCTTGAAATAGAGGTGCTCTGTATAACCAAAAGATGTCTAGAGTGGGTAAAATTTCACAGCAGTACTGACGATGCTTTTCATGGAGTTGGATCCAAATGTGTGATTAATATTAACAAAATTAACTTTGGAGTTTGTTGCTTTTGAAATAATTGTTTAAATGCAAAACTAAAGACATCACAAGTTGAATTTACTAGCTTTCTTTTTCTATCAATGATAGGATAGAAATTGTCAAAAAGAAAAAAAAAAAAAGAAATTGTCTATGACTATTTTTTAATCATGAGATTTCAATAGAATACTCCACAGACTGAAAAGGCTCCTAGGACTCCTTTTCTAGAAATGAAGCCTAAAGCACCACCAGACTATTAAGTCTTTCTAAATAACTTTAACTTCACTTTCCAAACTTTTCTTCTATCATTTTGAACCATCTCCAAAGCACGTACGTAAGCCACAGCCACATAGCTCTGTCTTTCTCCATGTGACCTGTACTTTTTTATCTCTCCACTTCTCTTGCTTAAAGTGACTTCAATTCCCTCTCAATATGCATAGTTGAGCAAGACAATTTAAAGGAAGGTAGATTTAAGCCCACACTAAGTTGGCTTCATTGCATTTAGGCCTTTAGCAAGGCAGAAACATCATGGTGGCAGGGTTTGGTGGAGAAAATCTGCTTCTCTTATGGTATTCAGGAAGCAGAGAGAAAGTAAAAGCCAGACAGGAAGAGGCCATGGACAAGAACTAGTCCTCAAGGCCATGCCTCTATGACACATTCCTTTCAAGTTTCTACCACCTCCTAATGCCACCCAGTTATGATCTTGTCTATGTATCAATTCACTGATGAAGTTAGAGACTTTATAGTCCAGTCCATTTCCAAAGAATGAACCTGTGAGTACAGAAGACCTATGGAAGACATCTTATTCATGCCCTACCCAGTCAGCCTATTTTCTTTTCAGGCCTTCAACTGATGGATGACGCCACCCACATTATAGAGTAAACTGCTCTACTCAAAGTCTACCAATGATAAAGTTAATCTCCTTCACAAGACTATGTATACCAGCATTTGGACCAAGTATTGGGATTGTGACTTAAATAAGTTAACATATAAAATTAGCCATCACGATGACTTACAATGTAAACTGCCAAAATTATATAAAGATCTTTAGGTTTCCAATGTGAGGTTACCTCTAAATTTATATTGGGGCACTAAAATATCTTAAAAATAAAAAACGAATCAATCAGTGAGCATATTCTATGACTCAGCCAACTACTCTATTAGAATCATGTGGACTAGGGTTTGACAAAGTGGGGCCTCTGACCAGCTCTATCCATGTTTTTATATAGCCTGGCAGTTAACGATAGTTTTTCATATTTTTCCAATGATTGGGGGAAAAAATCAATAGTAGAATATTTCATGACCCATGAAAATTATATGAAATTTAAGTTTCTATCAGAATGGAATTATTGGAACTTATACAGCCATCTTAATGCATTTATGAATTATCTAGGGCTATTTTGAATTATATTGGCAGAATTGAGTAGCTACAACAAAGACCACATTTCTTCCATGTCCGAAAATATTTACCATTTATCCCTTCACAGGAAAACTTTGCTGACCTCTGATTTAAATAAAGTAACTGGCATAATAATTTTTTGTGCATGGTATGGGGGCTGAACTCAGGGCTTCACACATGTGTGACATTCTGCCATTGAACCATGTACCTAAATTTTATTTTTTTTAAATAGGGTATTATGAAGTTCCATAGACTGTCCTTAAACTTGTAATCTTTCTGCTTCAGCTTTCCAAGTTGCTTGAATTAAGTCATGCACCACTGTGTCCAGCTAGAATAAACATCTAATAAATTACCAGACTGAATTGACATTCTATTTTCATAGCTAGATGTTTGTGTGACACTAGGTATAACAAGTTGTCTACAAAAGCAAAGGATGAGTTGTCTTCTGTAGAACAGTCAAGCTCTCTAACATCACTCCATGCTCATTGTGTAGGACAAAAAAAAAGATAAACTTCTTGTGTTAATAATCATAAGATGAAAATGCTATCATTACATTAGATCTGAATCATGTTTCAAAATACATCAGAATGTTGGGTACTCGGAAGATTGCACTGTAAATCACTTAAAATTGTTTGAAATGCTACAATTTGAGAGTGGTCTGCTGGTGTGTGCTAGAATCTTACAGTAATCTTTTTTTCAAGCCCTAAATGAGAGTCAAGCTTCTCATGGATTGTTACTAAGACCTCTGAGAACAACCCTCAAATATCCTAAAAGATAGAACATTGCCTCCAAACACAGATACTGAGGGCTCATAGAAGAATAAGCCAGTTTTGTGAGATTAGGACAACTTTTGAAACTTGGGTAAACTTGCTGTAAAGTTTCTCTTTTACACTGATAATTATTGAAAGATATTACCAAAGAATATTAACTTTTTATGTCAGTGCTTATCAAGACAAGTCAAATCGCACTAAGCATAAACCATAATGTTGGCAACTTATAAGAATTTTTTGTTCATCTGTTAAAGTGAATCTGTCATTTTTGTTTAATACACTGGCTTCCATGGTTACTTCTCTGAGACAGGAACAACTTTGCTGGAGACCCCTGCAGTGAATTCCAATCTCCTGCCCTGGTTACTGTGCATGGCAGAAAGGAAGGGAAGAGCAAGCGCAGCAGGAATCTGGGATGACCAGTTGCTCTTGCACAACAAAGAGCCACAAGGCACCCACACTGAATCAAGGACAGTGGGTGAAGGGCAGTCGGTGTTTCCAGGAACAGTAACAGGCAAACAGTGGGCTGGGTAGATAAAAACATTCTTGCAAGGACAAGGACAAGGTTGAGAGTTTCCTCAGATGCCTTGATCACTTTAGGAGGACCTGTCTTGCCCTGTGAGCCTATTAGACCTTACGGCTTCCAGCTACGACCAGCAAAGAGCAGTTTCCATGTTTCAGTCTGGCCCAAAAAGGCAGGACAAGGATAAGCTTGGGCATCCTTGAGACTCATTTTATAATATGTGGTCCCTAACACAAGTGGGTACATTTGGATCACCCAAAATCAAGGAACTCATTCTAGTAAATCAGCTTTCTCAGGGCAGAATTTCCCCACTGGTGGCCGTGGATGCCTGAACTGGGAAGTATATACTTTGTCCTAAAACAGATAGTATTAACAAGTGTCTGACCTATATAAAATGCTCATAAAAAATTAGCAAACATTATAATGTATTTTAAGAAAAGTCATCATATATTTGAAAATAACTATATATTTATTTGTGTTAAACACTTTTAAAGTTTTGCAAGAATGTAGAACAAGAGACAAAGGCTCTTAGAAGTAGCATAGGCTATCCCTACTTTCCTATCTCGATTTCTAGGAGAAAACATGGCTACAGAGCCCCAAGTGGTAGACTAAGTGTGTAGGACAGTTGCCTCAGCAGATGTAGCCAGTGAAGAAGTGAAAAGAGCTGCAGAATCATGGGGAGTCAGGAGATGTGATTCCAAGTCCTGGGTCTCCTATTAACTATACCCATGAGCAGCTCACCTCATATTATTGGTCCTAATTTTCTGATCTGTAAAATAATGGGCTTGTATAAGATGAGGTTTTTTTGGTCTCATATAACCATGAATCCTTAACTAATATAAAAGGAACAAATTATATGTTCAGAAAGTAGTTCCACCCCTAAATTCATTCATCCTGACAGATAAGTTAATATGATGGTTTACACTGGTGCATAGTGCAGCATCTAGTACATGAGAATAATCATAAGATTACTCGTTAGGTGTTCCCAAGGGGCCAGACTCTGCTGCACATTTTATTCATGTTCACTTGGGCAAAGATTATAATCACCCCAAGAGGAAATTGTACCAACCCCATTTGACAGATGAGAAAAATGAGGCACATAAATTGGGTGTGTAACTTTGTAATTGTTTATATAGCTAATAAGTGATAAAGTTGGAAGAATAGATATTTTTAAAAGTATTTGTTGAATGAATAACTGAATAGGTACAAGAAATATGCTTACGTGAAGTCTAGGTTGCTTTAGTCCCAGATACTTTCTTCTAACCTAATTGCATAGTGTGGATAATTCAGATAATTCTGGCCTGAGTTCCCCTCATTCTTCTTGGCCCCCTATGACAGTAGCATCCTCCTAGGTCAGGCAAAAATGGTCTCTCAAGCTGTATTTTTTGCACAGGTAATTATCACTGTGAGATGTTGTCATGGGTGTTGCATACATTCTGAGCCAAAGTTGTGAGACTTCTAGGTTTTTCTTTTCTTTTTTTTTTTTGTACAGGGTCTCACTGTGCAGCCCACATTCATAGTGATCCTCCTGCTTTCTGCTGGGATTACAGGCGCACGCCACCACGCCCGGACTCCATCACCAGCTCAGCACACCCAAAGGTGGGGCCGGTGCAGCATGCAGAAGCAGAGGCTTCTAGCTATCCATCACAAGATGAGCCCATTACAGTGGGTCACTTCTTTCTATAGTTGCAACACAAATGCCAGATTTCTTAGCTCTCTTCAAAGTACCAAGTAATATGTATTTTCTCCTTATAAGGAATTAGTATTTGCTTTAAGAAAATTGCAATTGAATATAATTTGGATTTCTAACATTTGGAATCCATTTCTAAAATGTTTTTGCATGGAAATATCCCAGAAAATTATTTCATTAATTGATGGAAGATGATGATAAGACACACAAAATATTCAATTGCATAAGATTTTTCTAATTCCAGTCTCCTTACTGGTGTTTGTGGCAATAATGCCTATTTGATGTGGCCATTCTGGAGGGAAATGAGTCATGAATAGACTGCCCTACAGAACAGATGAGTAACAAATATGCATGTACCCATGCTATGAAAAGGGAGGGAGAAGAGAGTGAGAAAGAAGTGGAAAAAATAAGTTAATGAAAAGAAGGAAAGAGAGAAAAATAGAAGAAGGAAGAAATTCAATCTTAACCAGAATCCCAGCAATTTATTTGCTGGTTTTTGCCAAGCTGATTCAAAATTTATATATGGAAGCAAAAGACTACAAATAGCCAAACCAGTATTAAAGTAGCAGGAAAAAGTTTAAGAAGACCCACAAATGCAGTTAATGAAGGAGCAAAAGCAACAGTATAGAGCAGGATAGCGCAGTGGTCTAAGCACTTGCCTGGCAAAGTGTGAGGACCTGGGTTCAATCCCTGCTACCACATGCCATGCCAGCCCCAGAATCCAATCATGTTGGGCATGGTGTTGTATGCCTGTGATCACAGTGCTGGGGAGGCTGAGACAGGAGGATCTCTATGAGACTGAGCTGCCTAACAAGACCCTGTACCAAATAAATAAATAAAAGATTTTTTTAGCAGTACCACAGAGCAAAGATAGCCACTTAAATGAAGTGTCATAGAAATCCATATGTGTTAAAAAACAAAATCCAGATAAGACTTCCACAGCTTTTCTACCCTTAATAAAAATTAACTCAAAATGGAGCATTTTGCATTTTATTATAAAATACAAATTACTAAATTCTAGAATATGACAAGAGAAAATCTAGGTAACTTAGGATAAAACAATAACTTTCAGATGAAAGGCACAAACTATTGAAGAAAGTACTGATAATGTGACTTTATTAAAATAAAATTTTGTGCTTGCAAAAGACAGTATTATAAAAATGGTAAGCCATACACAAAGTTTTTAAAGCAGAATTACCTGATTTAAAAAATGTCATCTCACTCTAGTTGCTGCCATGTTGTCTCCCAGATAGATGTTTGTTTAAAAAGGAGGGGGACAGTGAATGCAGGCAGGAGACAGGAAAAGGATGTTGTGGGACTGCCTTATTCCAATGCAGTATATGGTTAGATCTCTAAACTTTTGTGTAAACATATATAATTGTTTATTCCTATTTTTAAAATATATTTTAATTTAAAATAATTTTGCATTGTATTTTGTAGGGACTTAAAGTTTAACATGTCAATACTTAATGAAAAATACCTGTTCCATGTTAAGCTTAAGATGTTTGATATTCAGACAGATAGTGCGGTTAAATTCAACAGCCTAGGTTGTACGGTAATAACAATAAGCTTTTCTTCTGGAGGGTTAGAAGTTTGCAGACAAAAAATTAGAGAAAAAAGAGGGCCACAAGGACAGCAAACATTTTGGCCCTAGCCTTTCAAGGTCAGTTAAGACTCAGGACATGTAAGAACCTGTACTGTAACATCATGCAACTCAGTTGTGTCCCAAGTTTTCTGATCAAGGAGATTATTGGGCTAAAGAGGAAAATGATTGAGGATGTGGAATGTGTCTAAGGAGAGTCACTTGAAGAGAAAACATTCTCTCAGGCTTTCACAGAAAGCAAATAGGTCAAGCAATGGCCATGACTCATCCACATGGCTGACAATGACAAAGGATGTACAAACTGTGGCACAGTGTCTCAGAATAAATCCCAAGTGGATTTGACTGACCTTGCCAGTCAAAAAACTACAATTCTTGTTACATAGGTCTTGCTATATCTTGGTCTTAACCATCCAGCAGAAAAGTATAAAAATGAAGTATTAGAAGAAAAGCCATATTATTATGCTGAGCTGTAAAAGACTCAAGTCAACAACTTCTGGCATTGCCAGACATACAGAAAACCCAATACTATTGTGGACTACTGGACTATTTCAGAATATTTGCTGAATTTGCACACCTATAATATTTAAATGACAAAACTAAAAAAAAGTAGATACAAATGAATGGCCATTTTGTATCTGTATATTCAAAATAGTTAAGATAGATACATAGCTACATTCTCTTAATTCAGTGAATAGAGGGATCTGCTCTAATAGTGTTTGTAAATAGAATATCATGTGTGCATTTTGTACAACAAATAACCACTATGAAAACAATATGCAATGTATTAATTATTGAATCTGTCCTACAAATTTAATTTGAAATTGTCTCATTGCTATTTATTTTTCAATAAAACTATGCAAAAAATAAATAAAAAAATTGTTCATATAAGCAAGGTCAGTCCTAAGCTTAATGACCACCTCAGGTTGCCACTTACAAAAGACAGTTAATTAACACCAAATGAATCTAAATCAAATAAAGTAAATTTGTTGCACTGATAGTCAATATGCCCTAAGTAGCAACTGGGTATATCCACAACCTTTGTAACAAAATTAAAGTAACTATGATTATACTAGGGAGACTATACGATATTTACATATGTGTGTCTGGTTTATTTCACTTATGAGTATATGTTCAAGTGGCATCCACTTCAGTATAAATGCTTCAAACTTATCATTCTTAATAGCTGAGTAATACTCCATTATATAGAAATACCACATCTTTTTCAACCATTCCTCATGTGATGGACATCTTGGTTGTTTCCA
>PVKA01043717.1:0-16591 GCA_004027165.1 Ctenomys sociabilis
TTGGTGGTAGCAGGGATTGAACTCAGGACCTTTCCCTTGCCAGGCAAACACTTATTTCACTGAGCTATCTCCTCAACCCTCAGTACTATCTTTGCAACTTTACTGTAAACCTAACAGTTCTTCAGGTCAGATTCTGACCTGAGTGCCAGGTGTGGTGGTGTATGCCTGTAATTCCAACACTTGGGAGGCTGAGGCAAGAGGATCATCTTGAGAACAGCCTGGAATTCATAAAAAGAAACAGTCTCATTAAAAAAAAAAAAAAAAAAAAAAGTCAGGTTTCTCAGGGGGAAATCCAGGGCCCTTGGGGTGGGACACATAATTCCCTCACAGTTCCCTGCCCTTTCCTGGCTTCTCAGGCTGTGCACAGTCCTGGGATCAGGCTTCCTTCCACTTTCAAAGCCAGCAATGCTGGCTACCACCTTCAGCTATCCCAATCCTGTATATTTCTTTTGCCCTTCTCTTCTCTCTGTAAGGATCCCTGTGACCTCATTGGTCCACTCAGATACTCCAGAATAATCTTTCCACCTTTAGTCAGTTGATTAGTAGCCCTAATTTCATCTGTAACTTTAACTCCTCTATATTACGGAGCTGACCATATTGGTAGGTTCAGGAGTAGAATGTGGGCCTCTTTGGGAAAATCATTATTTTACCTATGGTGGCCCCTCTGTGTCCTCCTTTGTGACATATTTGCCCTGCCTGACAGCTAAAAATGTATTGTCCTTTTGTTTCTTTTGTACAAGTAGCATCCTTCATATTTGCCATATTTTGAGTTTTCTGAGCAAATGGCAAGGATATAGAACCAGTGTTTAATAAGAGTTTACACTATTCAGCTAAACATACTGCATTATCTGGGCATTAAACTCTTGGCACTTACTAGGATTTGCACACTGAGCTTCAGGAGCAACACAGTAATGCCTACACTCCCTGATGGAAAAGTGCAAAGTGAACAAAGAAACTCAGAAAATGTAAATATAAATATAATGAGTCTTTTAAAGATTTTTTTTTTTTTGTCCTTTTGAGACAGGGTCTCACTATGCAGTTCAGGCTGGCCTTAAGCTCACTTTGTAGCTCAGGCTGGTCTCAAACTCACAACAATCCTCCTGCCTCAGCCTCCCGAGTGCTGGGATTACAGGCCTGCACCACCACGCCCGGCTTGAGTCTTTTAAAGATTTTTTTAAAAATTATTTGGTCTATGGTCTCACTATGAAGCTTAGACTTGTAGTGATCCCCCTGTCTCAGCCTCCCCAGTGCTGGGATTACAGATGTACATCACCATGCCGGATCTCAGTGGCCAGTTCAGTGTGGCATACAGTACTGGGGATTGAACCAGGGATCGAACCTGGATCCTTATGCTTGCCAGGCAGGCACCTAGATGGCTGAACTATCTCTCCGGTCCCAATATAATGAGTCTTAAGCACCTGTATAACTTCTACTCAATTACAGAACAAAATAACTGGCAATACCCTTCCCTTATGGTGTCACCTGTCTCTCTTTTGGGATGTGGTGCATGCCTGTAATCTCAGCACTCAGGAGGCTAAAGCAGGAGGATTGCTGTGAGCTCAAGGCCAGCCTGGGCTGCATAGTGAGACCCTAGCTCAAAAATCTAAAAAGGAAGCTTTCCTCTAAATATTTTTTTTTTTTTTTTGCGGAACCAGGGATTGAACTCAGACCCTTGCGCTTGCCAGGGAAGCACTTATTCCACTGAGCCATTTCCCTGGCCCCTCCTCTAAATATTTACCACTAAAAATAATGGTTGTCTGGAAACAATTCTATTTATCTTTATTAAATAATAAATTAGAAGTTATACATACTATTTCATTTATTTTGGCAATTATCTATGAATATTATTATTTTAGTAGTAGTAGTAGTAATAGCAGCAGTAGTAATAGTAGTAGTAGCACTGTGGTAGTGGGGATCAAACTCAGGACCTTTTATTTGCCAGGCAGGTGCTTATTCTACTGAGCTATTTCCCTAGCCCTATCTAGGAATCTTAATATGCATATTTTACCTTGACAAATTATAAATATACTTAATCTCCTAACACAAAGCCTTACAATACTTTCACTTCATTTACATCTTCACATATGTCAGATTACTGATTAGATCTTAGACATTATTGCTCTTATTTTGGATAGTCAGTATTTGTCTAGATTTGCAACATGTTCTACATTTCTTTTGTTCAGCACTACTTCTTACATTTTGGATCTCCCTTCTGCAATATTTTCCTAGATGTACATCTTTTAGAATTTTCTTTAGTGAGCATCTCTATTAGTAAATTTTTTAAAAAAAAGAGTCTAAATTTTATCTGGTTTTCAAATTTTAATATGCTGATCTGAAAATATTTTTACTTTATTCTTTAAAATCTAGATGTGGTGCTGTGTGCCTGTAATCCCAGCATTTAGAAGGTTAAGGTAAGGAGGATCCTTGTAAATTTAAGGCCAGCCTGGACTGCTTAGTGAGATCCTGTCTCAAAAACCTCCCCCCGCAAAAAATGTAATTTCATTGAATATAGAATTCAGGTTGGTAGTAACTTTTGTTTAATATTTTTAAGAAATATTCCAATCTTGTGAGTTTGAGACCAGCCTGAGCTACAAAGTGAGCTTAAGGCCAGCCTGAACTGCATAGTGAGACCCTGTCTCAAAAAAAAGACAAAAAAGAAAAATTCCAATCATTCTTGGTTCCATTATTACTGTTAACCTATCTTTGGGGTTGTCTCTTCTCTCTTGTTCGTCATTTCTCTTGCTGTGCAAAAGCTTTTTAGTCAGATGAGATCCCAGTTTATGCTTTGTGTTAGTTCCTGTGTGATTGGGTTTTACTCATAAAGTCTTTGCCTACACTAATATCTTCAAGAATGCTACCTGTTCTATATTCTGTCAGGTATAATGTTTCTGATTTAATACTTAGATCTTGATTCATTTCAAACTTAGAACCTGGTGAAAGATATGTGTCCAATTTTAATCTACAGCATGTATAAAGACAGTTTTTCCAGCACCATTTACTTTTTTTTTTTTTTTTTTTTTGTCTTTTTGAGACAGGGTCTCACTATGCAGTTCAGGCTGGCCTTAAGCTCTCTTTGTAGCTCAGGCTGGTCTCAAACTCACAACAATCCTCCTGCCTCAGCCTCCCGAGTACTGGGATTATAGGCATGCGCCACCACGCCTGGCTCTGGTACAATACTGTTTTTATCATCATATACTCTATACTATAAGTTCAAGTCAGGGATTTTAATGCCTTTCCTTGCTTTTGTTGTTCAGCATTGTCCTTGCTAGTCTAGGTCTTTTCTGGTTCCAAATGAATTTCATGATTGCTTCCTCTAATTCCATGAAATATGCTGTTGGAATTTTCACTGGGGGCACTAAATCTGTATAACAAGTCAAGTGTGGTGGCGCATGTCTGTAATCCCAGCATTCAGGAAGCTGAGGCAGGAGGACTAATGCAAGTTCGAGAGCAGCCTGGGCTACAAAGTGAGCTCAAGGCTAGCCTGAGCTGCATATGAGACCCTGTCTCAAAAAGACCAAAAAAAAAAAAAAAAAAAAAAAGTCTGTATAACAGTTTTGGAAGTATGTCAATTTTCACTATATTGGTTCTTCCTACCCAAGAGCTTGGGATATCCTTCCATTTTCTGATATCCTCTTTAATTTCCTTTTTAAGAGTATTGTAGTTTTCTTTCTTTCTCTTTTTGTATTTTTAGGGAAGGCTCTACAGGGTGTTTAGGGTCTCACTACTAGATCAGATGCATAGTGATCTGCCTGTTTACAGCCTCCCAAGAGCTGGGATTGCAGATGCTGCCACCACACCCAGTCTCAATTGTCTCAGCACGCCCCAGAGACGAGGCCAACTCAGCAGACTTGGGGATCCATCGCCCGCCACTGAGCTATTTGGCCAGCCCTGTAGTTTTCAAAGTAGAAGTATTTTTTGTCTTTTTTGAGACAGGCTCTCACTTTGCAGTTCAGGCTGGCCTTAAGCTCACTTTGTACCTCAGGCTGGTCTCGAACTCACAACAATCCTCCTGCCTCAGCCTCCCAAGTGCTGGGATTACACGCATGCGCCACCACGCCCGGCTCCTTGGTAGCTTTTAAATTATATCTTCAACATTATTGATTGATCTTCATTTATTCAGGATTTTTGTATCTTCTTGATTCAGCTTTGGTAATTCATATTTTATCTAGGAATCTGTCCATTTCTTTTGCATTTTCCATCTTAGTAGGATACAAGTTTTCAACGTTGGTATTTATGATCTTCTGGATTTGTGCAGGGTCTATTGTGATTTCACCCTTTTCATTCTTAATTGCATGGATTGAGTCTTTTATATTTTGGCTAAGGCTAGCTAAGGGCTTGTCAATATTATTTAATCTTTCAAAGAACCAACTCTTCAATTCATTGATTTTTTGTTTTAAACATACATTTAGTTGTTACAGGGTCTCACTACGCAGCTCAGACTTATAGTGATCCTCCTTTTTTTCAGCCTCTGCACTGCTGGGATTACAGGCGGGCACCACCATGCCCAGTCTCAATGGCCAGCTCAGCATGCCCTGCATGGCATGCTGGGAATCGAACCCTGGTCCCTGTGTCTCCCAGCCCAATTTATCAATTCTTTCTATTGTTTTCTTAAGTCTCCAGTGCATTAACCTCTGCTGTGACCTTTTCTCCCTCATATGAGTTTTTTTTTTTTCTTTTCTAGACAGGGTCTCACTATGCTGTTCAGGCTGGCCTTGAGCTCACTTTGTAGCCCAGGCTTCTCTTCACTCAGCCTCCTGAGTGCTGGGATTACAGGTTTGTACCAACATGCCCAGCCACCTCATATGAGCTTTTGGCTTAGCCTGTTCTTTTTTTCTAGAAGTTTGAGGTTCACCATGAAGTCATTTATTTGTGTTTGCTCTGTCTTCCTAATATGGGTATATTCACTGCTATAAATTTCTCTCTTAGGACTGCTTTCATTCTCTCCCATAAATTGTAGTTTGTTTTACTGTCATTATCATTTAATTGTAGAAACCATCTTAATTTATTCTTTAATTTCATCTGTGACTCATTGATTATTCAAGAGGATGCTATTTAATTTCCATGTGTTTATGAAGTTCTGGTGGTTTATTTTGCCATTGAGAAGGATTTTTTTTTGCCTGGCTCAGGCTGCCTTAAGGGCAGGTCTGGGGATGAACCATGGTATCCTGCACCTGACTGCATTTGCATAAGCAGGCACTCAAAGAACTGAGAGAAAAAAAAAAAAAAAAAAAAAAAAAAAAAAAAAAAAAAAAAAAAAAAAAAAAAAAAAAAAAAAAAAAAAAAAAAAAAACTGAGGAAAAAAAAAAAAAAAAACTGAGCTAACCGGCAGGCCCCCTATTTTGCCATCAACTTCCAATTTCATTACACTATAGTGAGATAATATGCACAGAATAATTTCAATTCCTTTGTAGTTAAGTGTATTCTATGAGCTAGTATGTACTCTTTTTGGAAAATATCCTACGTGTAGCTGAGAAGAATGTATGTTCCAGTGTTGCAGCATGGAACACTCTGTAGACATCTTTTTTTTTTTCCTTTGGTTTGTGTGTGCAAGGCAAGATCTCTACTACTGGGCCACATCTCCACCCTTGTAGACATTTTCTAGGTCTATTCATTCAAGTTTGGTTCAGTTCTCTCTCTCTCCATCTCTCTCTCTCTCTTGCTCTTTTTTTTGTATTTAGTGCAGGGTCTCACTGCATAGATTGGGCTCTTGGTGAGCCTCCTGTTTTCAGCCTCGCCAGCACTGGGATTACAAGCACGCACCACCACGCAAGGCATCAATCGTGTTGCAGAGCACCCTGGGGGCAGGGCCGGCATGGCCCAACTAGGATCAAACTCTGGTCACTGCACCTGCCTAAGCAGGCACTTTAATCTGCTGAGCTATCTGACCAGCCCCATGTTGACTTTTCCTTTTTTTTTTTTTTGGTCTAGTTGACTTGTCTTTTTATGACCCTGGGGTATTGAGATCCCTGATACAATTGTATTAGTGCTTATTTGATTTTTCATGTGTGTTAATATTTGGTTTTTTTTTTGTCTTTTTGAGACAGGCTCTCACTTTGCAGTTCAGGCTGGCCTTAAGCTCATTTTGTAGCTCAGGCTGGTCTCGAACTCACAACAATCCTCCTGCCTCAGCCTCCCGAGTGCTGGGATTACAGGCCTGTGCCACCATGCCCGGCTAATATTTGTTTTATATAGTCAGGTATACTGGTATTTGTTACATATATATTTATGATTATTATCTCTTCTTTTTTTTTGTAGAACCGGGGATTGAACTCAGGCCCTTGCAAGGGAAGCGCTTATTCCACTGAGCCATCTTTCTGGCCCCTATCTCTTCCTTTTGGATTGTTTCCTTTATAAGAATGCAGTGACATTCTTTGTCTCTTTTTATCAGTCTTGGTTTGAAATTCATTTCTCTGCAAATAGAATAGCTATTGTTCCTTCATGCTGAGTTCCTGGATTGGTTTCCATCCTTTGACTTTAAGTCTATGAATTTCTTGTTGAATTAAATGTGTTTCTTGTGTGGAGAATATTGTTGGATATTGCTTATTGAATGATTTTGCCAGTCTATGTCTTTTGATTGGTGAACTGAGACCATTAACATTGATGGTTATAACTGGCATATATTTATTTATCTTGTCATGTTATTTTCCTGTTGTTGCTCCCCCCCCACCTGCTGTTTACTTTGCCTGCTGGATTCCTTCTGTTGGGGTTCATGGAGCTATAGTCCTTGTTATCTCTCTCTCTCTCTCTTCTTTTAAGATTTTTTTTTTTTTGGTGGAACTGGGATTGAACTCAGGCCCTTGTGCTTGCCAGTCAAGTGCTTATTCTACTGGGCCATTTCCCCAGACCTCTCCCTTGTTTTTTAGTGCCAGGAATCAAAGTCAGAACCTCACACTTAACAGGTGGAACCAGGCATGATGGCGCAGGCCTGTAATCCCAGCACTTGGGAGGTTGAGGCAGGAGGATTGTTGTGAGTTCGAGACCAGCCTGAGCTACAAAGTGAGCGTAAGGCCAGCCTGAACTGCATAGTGAAACCCTGTCTCAAAAAAGACAACAAACAAACAAAAACAAATATAGGCACTGTGTTACTCTTCCTAGAATGCCCTTTAAAAATTTTGGAAGGGTCGGTGAGATAGTTCAGTGGACTAAGCACCTGCTTAGACTAAGGTTGAATCCAAGTACATGGGCTGGGGAGATGGCTCAGTGGAATAGACGCTTCTCTGGCAAGTGCAGGGGTCTGAGTTCAATCACCAGTTCTGGAAAAAAAAAAAAAAAAAAGCACTAGGTACTGAGTTCAATCCCTGGTTCTGCCAAAAAAAAAAAAAAAGGATCTAATCCCCAGTACCACATGCTCTCCCAGCCCTGCCCACCGTGACCCCAGGGTGCACTGAGCCAGCAATGGAATCCAAGTGTGGAGTCCAGGTGTGGTGGTGCATACCTGTAATCCCAGCTGCTGGGGAGGCTGAAAACAGGAGGATCACATGAGTCCGAACTGTGTAGTGAGACCCTGTACAAAATAAATCAATCAATAAGTGAATAAACAAAACAAAACATTTTGGAGTGAGGGGTTGGTGGTACCAAACATTTTTTCAGATGTTGCCATGGGAATATTTTATTTCTCCATCAGTTTTGAAGGATGGTTTTGTGGGGTTCATTGATCTGGGTTGACAGCTGTTTTTCCTTAAAGACTGTAATACCTCACCTTAGGGTGTTGTTGCCTTGAGGGTTTGTGTTGAGAAGCCAGCTGTGATTCTTGCGGGTTTTCTATTACAGGTGCCTTGTTTCTTTTTCCTAACATCTTTTTATTTTTATTCATTTATTTATTTATTTTTGTGGAAAGGGGGATTGAACTCAGGTCCTTGCACTTGCCAGGTATTTATTTTTAAATTTTTATTTATTATTTTATTGGGAATCAAACTCAGGACCTTGTGCTTGTCAGGTAGGCACTATGCTGCTGAGCTGTTCTCAGCCCCCACTAAAGCTTTAAATTCTATTCTTGTGTTGAATTTCTGGAATCTTGACCATGATATGCCTGGTTGTAGATTTCTTTTGATTATGGCTAACTATAATTCTATATGTCTCACTTATCTGTATGTTAATTTTTTTTTCCCTATCAGCAAATTTTTCTGCCATGGCCTCTATATGAATATATATATATATATATATATATATATATATATATATATATATATATATATATATATAAAATTTGTGCTATCTCCTGCTTTTTCATTGACTCCAATCAATCTTAAGTTATTCTTCTTTGCCTCATCTAGAAGCTGCTGGACTGATTTCTCGTTATGAGGCAGGAGGATTGTTGTGAGTTCGAGACCAGCCTGAGCTACAAAGTGAGCTTAAAGCCAGCCTGAACTGCATAGCGAGACCCTGTCTCAAAAAGACAAAAAAAAAAAAAAAAAAAAAAAAAAAAACTTTCTTTTTGATTTTTTTTTTTGTCTTTTTGATTGTTAACTGCAAGCCTGTCTTCTATATCTGAGATCCTGTTCTCACACTGGCTTAATCTGTTGTGGATACTTTCAATGGAATTTTTATTCTCTTGTATATCTGCTTGAATCTGTTTTATGGATTACATTTCTTTCCTATGCTGAGCATTCATGACTTTCATAATTTTCTTAAACTCCTCTATTTTTTTAATTTATATCTACTGTAGAACTACTAAGCAAGATTTTCATTGTGGACACCATTCATGCCGTTATATCAGAAATTATTTCCAATTTGATTATTAATATTATTATTATTATTTTTTGTCTTTTTGAGACAGGGTCTCACTATGCAGTTCAGGCTGGCCGTAAGCTCACTTTGTAGCTCAGGCTGGTCTCGAACTCACAACAATCCTCCTGCCTCAGCCTCCCGAGTGCTGGGATTGATTTTTTTTTTTTTATACAGGGTCTCACTACACAGTTTGAACTTGTAGTGATTCTCCTGTCTTAGCCTCCTTGAGTGCCGGGATTACAGATGTGTGCCACCACACCTAGTTCTGGGGCTAGCATGGAATGTGGTATCAGGGATTGAACTCAGGACCTTATGCTTGTCAGGCAGGTGCTTATGCATCAAGCTATCTCCCCAGCCTGATTTGTTCTTTTTGTAGAGCCTCATTCAATTGCTGTGTTGTGACCACTTCAGAAAAGTCAGGCGGGTGCTTTCAAATTGTCCCATCTCATTGCTCCTGGGTTTTCCTTTGATAAACTGGATGTCTGAGTTGTATCTTATTCAAGTGTCTTCACATTTTCTTTCTTTCTTTTTTAGTTTAATTTCTGAGATGAGGCTTCTAAATTGCCTATGGTGAATTGCTTTATTGTGAGTATTTAGAACCCTTAAGAAGGGCCAGGGAGATAGTGGTATAAGTGCCTGCCTGGCAAGCACAAAGTTCTGAGTTCAATCCTTGGTACCAAAAAAAAGAAAAAAGAAAAAAAAGACCTTTAAGGAATGATTACTTCTCTGAGGTATCTTCCTGGAGTAGCCGGTTTTTGGATTTTCAGTTTGTGACAAAATCTTGTCTCTTTAATTTGTTGGGGTTCAGAAGTTGCTGCCTGCTTGACCCAGTCCCTGGCTCTCTAGCACGGTGACACAGTGCTATGACCATTAGTCAGTCTGTTTTGGAATATCAGGAAGAACAGCTGTTTAGAACAATTATATCATTTTTGCCTAAAGTGCTACCATCAGCATAATACTAACATCAAACAAAAAATGACAAACTGAGCTAATCATTAATTTGCTGCCTCTAGCCATATGAACTACATTTGTGTTTATATAACACAACCTGAAACAAACCAGAATTTAAAAAAAAACTGAAATAATTAAAAAATTATTTTTGGGCTGGCCAAATAGCACATCTGATTAAAGTGCCCACTTAAACAGATGTAGGGGCCTGGAGTTCTATCCTCAGGCTTGCCCTGGGCCTGCCATGCTGGCCCTGCCCCCAGGGCACACTGAGACTAGGATTGAGACTGGGCATGGTGGCGCCTATAATCCCAGCACTTGGGAGGCTGTAAACAGGAAGATCACTATGAGTGATCTACACAGTGAGACCCTGTACACCCTGTCTTAAATATAAGAAAAGAAAAAAAAAAAAAAAAAGAAAAGAAAAGAAAAAGAAATAAAATAAACTGGAAACCTCAGGAGAAAGCCAAGTTCAAGCAAAAGTACAAAGTGAAGCTGGTAGAAAATCGGGCTTTTTGAGAGATGCAGTTGTAGCAGCTCAAGCTGATGCCGCAGCCCTACTCCTCAATAAAGCACCTGTGGCCAACACCAGGGCCGTGTGGCGTCCTCCCTCCCCTTGCCCATCCTCTCTGTTGCCCCCGATGTCCCCTGCTGGCCAAGGCACACAGGACTGTGTTCCTCTGCACCAAAGCCTCCTGAGGCCAGATGGCCCAGCCCTGCTGTTAGTGGTTGAAGGGACGCAGCAGGCTGGCGGCTCTGGGTGTCTGGCCTCAGCATTAGAAGGACTTGCAGACCTGAGTAGACTGTGGGTCAGGTTATGGGGGCATTAGTGAGTGTGTGCTCGGGGTGTGTGAACGCCCTGGCGTTAGAGATGAGGAAGTAGGCTGTTAAAAGAGGTTGTCCTCCCTCCCCCCAGACACTGGTGAGGCCAGCCTGGGCTTCATAGTGAGGCCTTGTATCAAAATTCTCCCCCCAAAAAGTATTTTGAGCAGGGTCTCCCTCAGGTGCCCAGGCTGGCCTCAGGAGCCTCCAACTAACTGGGGGCCGCAGGGCTGCACAATTGTGCCCCTCTGCTGTGGAGGGTGCTCTCTGAGCCTTGGCCTGTGGCCATCTCTCCCATGAGGCAGGAGTGAGTTTATTTTTTCTTGAGCAGGGTCTGGCTTTGTGGTCCAGGCTGCCAGTGAACCCTCTGTGGTCTTCCTGTCTCATTCTCCCAAGTGCTGAGATCACAGGTGTGCATCACCACACCTGGCTGTCCTTGCATCTTAAATTAAAAAAGTCATGTTTGTCAGTTAACAAAAAAAAAAAAAAAAAAAAAAACCCAGGCCAGGGGTATATCTCAGTAGCATGGTACCTACCTGGCAAGTGAAAGGTATTGAGTTTAATACCTGGTACCAAGAAATAAATAAGTAAAAAAATAAAACAAACCAGAAAATTATATACAGTACACAAATCCTTAATATGTCAAGTTTTTCCTAAGTTGTTAAAATTTAAAAGGTGATATGAAGAAAATAGAGAAGTAGATTAGATTAGAAGGCTGGAGGACAAAGAGAATCAAGCTAATGGGAAACTGGTACAGAAGATTGGAGGGAAAGAGAAAGAAGAGATAAAAAGAACAGCACAGAACAAGAACCACAAAGAGGCTACAAACCATGTTCACATTTATATAAAACAAAATCAAACAATAAAGGAGAAAACAAAAACTAAACTACCGGGCCATGGAAATGGCTCAATAGAATAAGCACTTCCCTGGCAAGCACAAGGGCCTGAGTTCAATCCCTGGTTCCACCAAACAAACAAACAAAACAAAACAAAAAACACAAACAAAAAAGAAATGAGAAAGAAGAAAAAAAAAGCCCATTTCCATCTTTGTCTCTGCTGTCACTGGTAGACATGTTGAGATAATCCTGACCTGTACTGCTCTATTCCAGCAAGCAAGCTTTTTGGCAGGGTAGTAGGTAATCTTAGTGAGTTTGCACCTTCTGACTGAGACCAGACTCATTTGGCCTGCAGCTGTCAGTTCACCTGCATGGGCCTGTGCCCAGCTGGGAGCTGCTAGATGGAGTCAGCAGCTGCTCTCAGTTCTGTGCTCAGTTGGCCCCTCTCCAAGTTGGCTCCCAGACAATTGCTGTCTCCTGCATGATACGACTTAGCTCAGCACTCACTTACCAGCAGCTAGTGCAGTCCTTCATGTCTACTGCTCTCCTCCACTGCTGCATATCTCCATGGAGGCCTCTGTTGTCTCCAGTAGTCACTGTGTGTCAGTAGGCTTGATTCTCTCCTCTCTCACAGTGAGTCCTGTCTTAGGGAGAAGGTGCTGCAGGTTACCATCTTCTTCATTGAAATTTCTCTCTTTATTCTCTCCTTGGGCTTTAATTGGTGCTTCAGATCCTTCCTGCCTCCAGGGGATCCACTTTCCTTTTCTTGTCTTCCTCAAGTTGCTATATTCACATTGCATTGCTATATTCCAGCATCTGGATGGTATCTCTCTTGGTGCTCTTCCAGCATGGTAACGTCTTCTTCTTCTTCTTTATTTTTGTCTTTTTGAGACAGGGTCTCACTATGTAGTTCAGGCTGGCCTTATGCTCACTTTGTAGCTCAGGCTGGTCTCTAACTCACAACAATCCTCCTGCCTCAGTCTCCCGAGTGCTGGGATTACAGGCATGCGCCACCACACCCCGCCAGCATGGCAACTTCTGACCTTCTGAAATTTAGGGTACTTTATCATTAACTCTCAGAAACTTTAACCATTATTTCCTCAGTATTGCCTTTATTCTATTGCTTCCTTATTAACTTCTAATTAGACATTAGTTCAGTCATTACAGGTCTTATTATTTATTTTTTTCAATGAATGTTTTTATATTACTTGTTTGCATAGTAAGATCTAGCTAGGATCTAGACAGTGCCATACTACACACTAAGAAGGATAATAGGCAATAATTACATAACACTTCTCTTTTGAATGTACAGATTGGTTTCTCTGTCACTATGTGAGCCTAAAATAGGGTCTAAGCCTTTATCTTTTAGTTTTCCTTCAAATGAACTTGGGGACCAGGAAAACTCTGTGTGTGTGTGTGTGTGTGTGTGTGTGTGTGTGTGTGTGTGTGTGTGCCAGGCTGGTCTTCTTTTGTTGTTTTGGTTTTGGTACCAGGGATTGAACTCAGGAACTTGTACTTGCCAGGTAGGCACTTGTGCCACTGAGCTATACTCCTGGTCCACTTTTTTTTTTTTTTGAGATAAGGTCTTACTATGGGTTCTAGACTGCCCTTATATTCACTATGTATCCCAAGCAGGACTTGAACTCACTACAATCCTCCTGCCTCAGCCTTCCTAATGCTGGGATTATAGATGTAAGCTGTCATACCTGGCTAAACAAATACTTTTGCAAATTGTTATGCTCTTGTTTTCAGCAGAAAAGGGCAGTCAGGTATAAATGTTTAGCCACAAATATGGCTCAACGTAGTTACACTGCAATCTGCCAACTGCCACAGAAAGTGTAGTTCCAATGAAAGATACCTAGAAAGAGCCTGGGTGCTCAAATGGCGGGAAGATTCAAAGGCTGACATCTCTGAGGAAGAGGTAGGGAAGCAAGCATCCTGCCTGGGTTCCCCACTAACAATCTCACTGAATCTCTGGATACTTTCCTTCCTATACAGATGTATGGATAGGGAAGAGGAGAAAGGTATACTTTTTCTTTGCTTATTGGGAGCCCTGGAAATTAGGAAATTGATAAAATGTTAGTAGGTGGCACCAGACCTCAGTGCCTAAAGCAAACAAGTTACCTCAGTCCTGAGATAAACATCCTTTCTGATTAAGCTATTAATCGCTAGACAACATTGTGTCATGTGTTACTAACTTTGCAAAAATGTAAATAAAAGATCATTTTGTGCTGTGTGTTAGTCTTGCCCATCAGGCAGACCAGCGACCACCTAGCCCAACTTTTGTCTTCTTGTCTATCTTTTCTCATTCCTGCCTCCATTTCTCCCTGGGTAGAACTGATCACAGTGAGAACGGTGGATCCCTACATTTGTTATTTATTTTATTTTTATTTTATTTTTTTGGCGGAAATGGGGATTGAACTCACACCTTTGCGCTTGCCAGGGAAGCACTTATTCCACTGAGCCATATCCCTGGCCCCTGCTATTTATTTCCTTTCCTTTTATTTTTTTGAGATGGTTTCACTAGTTCAAGCTGGCCTTGGACTCACTGTGTAACCCAGATTGGCCTCAAACTGAAAGTGGTCCTCCTGCCTCAGCCTCCTGAATGCTGGAGTTACTGGTATGTGCCACCAGGCTATTTATACCTGTGCTATTTATTCTACCAGTAAAATTTCTGAATGTGGAAAAAGAGTACTTAGCTTATTATAGGAATTTAATAAGTTAAAACAGTTATAACAAAACAATTATAACTAATGATCATTTTGGCTTACATTATTGTCATACACTGAATTTCAATTTATCAGGCCAAAAATGTGGACTTGGCATAGACGACAGTTACTGTCAATTGTTTCAGTTCCCCAAACTGGATGTGACTAGCACCAGAGGGCTCAGGAGTGAACACAGACAGCTAAAAACCACACTGTGTTCATTTTGGTCCTATTCCAAAAACATTCTATCCCAGAGATACATAAGACGAAGTTTTTCAGGACACAGATCATGACTATATCCCCTGGCACAGTGCCTAGCCATACTAGTTGCTTAAGAAATGTACTGAATAAATAAGTGACACAAAGGTTACTACTTTGGGTTGCTAAGATCAGAACAGTATTGGCCATTATTCTGGATGTTGGCGTGGGATCTGTACACGCTGGAACAGTTTCTTCCCTTTGCAGCTAGTAATATTTTTGTTTGTGAAGAACATGCATTCTTGCACATTGGCACAATGGTCCTAGACAAAGTGGCACAGACAGATTTCCAGAGCTTTCCTCAGAAGAGCAAGCAATACCACTCATGGTGAGTCACTTCTCTTTTTATCAGACTTTAATTCTGATGGGGTTTTTGTCTTTTCTTCATAGTTCATAGCGGTATTTTAAAAAAGAGAAAGTTGATTGCTTGTTTTGGGTTGAATTTGATAGCATTGTATGGCTCTGTGAAAATCAGTTGTCAAAACCTCCTCCACCTACATATTTGCCCTCCTCTACTGTCAATTGTATATTTCTTGTCCTTCTATATATCTCTGTCTTATTCTGTAAGCAAGCAATGTAAACGTGCTTCTAATTAAGGAAGCAGTGTGCTTGGATTTATTGTAACTTTTGAGGGTTAGAAGGTCTGAGAAAAAACCCTGCTGGTCATGGTGGCACATCTCTGTAATCTCAGCATTCAGAAGGCTGAGGTAGGAGGGTTGCTATGAGCTTGAAACCAGCCTGGGATATACTGTGAATTGAAAGCCAGCTTACATTATGAAGTGAGACCTTGTCTCAAAACAAAATAAACAAAACAAAACAAGATCTCAGGGCCAGGGAGATGGCTCAGTGGAATAAGTGCTTCCTTGGCAAGTGCAAGGCCTGAGTTCAATCCCTGGTTCTGGAAAAAAAAAAAAATCAGTCACAAAACAAGATCTCAAAAAGCATAAGGGTTATGGATGCTTATGGTAGATACTTGCCATACTTGGCATGGCTTTAATCTTTAGCACCAAACAACAAAATGAACACATATTTGGCAACATCTGCCAAGAAGGCTTTTTCCCACATGACCTCATCCCTAGCAATAAAAAAAATCTAGATACAGAACCAAAATATTTCCAAAGACCTCTTTAGGCCTCTAAAAGCAATTGAAAGTAAAAAATTCTATTTGTAATAAGAGTGAAAAATGGTATTGTGGCAGGGGATGGGGGTGAGACAGGGTCTGCCTATGTAGTTCAGGCTGGCCTCACTCCCTATGTAGGTTAGAGTGGCCTCAAGCTTACAGCAATTCTCTTGCCTCAGCTTCCTGAGACTAGAGGTGTGGCCAACGCAAGTAGCTCAAGAACTGTTTTCATTAACTGAAGCATCAAGATATTATTAAAAAAATTCTCCCTCCCCTAAAAACTCTCACTAAAGTGAGTTCTGAAATGTACCTTCTCTCTAGGCACTCCAGAGGATTTAGCCAAATGTAGTAAGATAACCAAGTCTAGTCAAATATAAAAGGTCAAGTTGGAATTACTGAGTTGTCCTTCTTTGGAGAGTTCTGCTGGTGTTCTGTGATTTTTTCTGAAGTCCTCCACCTCCCTCTTATCTCAGGCTGAGGGAGGGGCCTTCCATAGAACCATTCCTGGTACTGGATGGGTCTTTTGCAGTGAAAGGGTAATGTGCATGTGTGTGTGTGTGTGTGTGTGTGTGTGTGTGTGTGTGTGTGTGTGTGTTGCAGCTGTTCTGGCAGATTAAAGCAGTACTGAAGCTGTCCTGGGACTGGCCTGAGCTCCCACATTGATTATGCAAAAAGATGTGCTTCCTGTGGAGCAGGTGCGCAGACCTAACTAGCACCATGAAGAAAAAACTCTTCTTTCAGACATTTCACTTTCCTTTACTGGAAAGTCATGTTAATTTGGACAAAACACTTTACTGCCACCTGCTGGTATAAATCTACAGGGAAGATGCAAATAGTACCAGGTAAGATAAGGACCAGGGCAAGAGTCATCCTAGATTTTACATGATAGTACTCCCACAGAGAGGAACAGGCTCCAACACACAGGATCATTGTGAGTTCAAGACCAGTCTGGGCTACAAAATGAGCTCAAGGCCAGCCTGAACTGCTAGCAAGATCCTGTCTCAAAAGACAAAAAGAAAAAGTAAGAAAACCACCCCCCCCCACGCAAGTAGTTGGAGGTGGCCCACTGGATTTCTAAGAGCTGAAAGAGGGTATAAAAACTGCACAGTACAAGGGAACTATGGGTAAGAAGCCAGGGATTGGTCTCTAATCATACAAGTGTATGTGGAGAA
>PVKA01043718.1:0-16597 GCA_004027165.1 Ctenomys sociabilis
TGGACTGAAGCAGGCCAGTGTAACATGTTCCTGTGGGCAGGCTCAGTGCCCAAGGTGCTGGAGGTCGGAGATCCAGGGGTGGCTCTGGGGTCTGGTGAAAGCCTCCTCCTGGCTGCAGATGGCCTGGATCTTCTTGTCTCCTCATCTGGTGACAGCAGAGACAGAACAAGGCCCCGTTCTCTGTGTAAGAGCACTCAGTCTATTTATGAGGCTCCGCTCTCAGGACCTCGGTCCCCCTCACAGGCCCCATCTCCCAGCACCATCCCAGTAGAGACAGGATTTCGGAGCCCAAGTTTGGGGAGCATGTAAGTTCACAACAGGGGGCCAGAAGGTCTTTTCCTGAATGGCTAGTGACAGACAGATAAAGACGACACACCAGGGGGTACTACTCTGCAATAACAAAGGATAATAAATAACCCATTGGTAGGAAAAGGATGCCCCACAAGAATAGAATATTAAGTGAGATAAATCAGACACACAAGTTTAAATTTTGCGTGATTTTCTTATGTGAGGGAACCCAAAGTATAAATAAAGAGCAAAATGAAAGACCTGCCCGGTGCCGCCGAACGCAGCCCAGGGCCAGCCTCTGCTGTGGACCGTCCTCCCAGTAGCCCTTCGCTCTGGACTCCGTCACCACTTGTCCTCTCAGGGGCTGACCCGGTCCGCCCTGCTCCTGCCTGTGTCCTGGCAGACGGCACTCCTGGCTCTCCTGAGCCTTTACCTGCTTTTCCTAACTTCCCTGCGTCCCCCTCCTTGGTCTGGCCCACTTTCGGACTGCGATGGCCCCTCTAAGAGCAAGGTGTCCTCCAGTGCTTTTTTTGCATTTATGAGCTTCTTTTAAAAAATTGTGTTAGCACATGTTTGCGGTTCATGCAGTTTATGACCATTTTCTGGAGTGGGTGTGTGCACACACCACAGCTTGTTTCTTTCTTTTTAAGCCCCTCCCCTCCCCCTTCCAATCCCTGATGCCATTTTTATGCTTGTTGCTAACCTTAGTTTGTGTAATGGTATATAACAGTTACCATTATACATCAATGGGGAATTATATTATAATTCATTGAGGTTCTTAAGTTCCTGCACATGGCGAGCCTTTACCTGCTTCCCCTGCCCCTCCCCCAGCCCTTGCAGCTTGCTGCCTCTCACGTCTGTACTGAGAGAGACCCGCCTCCCAGTCTCCTGTCTATCCTTTATTACTGCCTTTATTTGCACTTTGCCTCACTCACATGAGAGATACTGTAGGAGATTTAAGCTTGTCTGGTTTATTTTACTCAACATTATATCATTTATTTATGGGATACAGGGTCTTACTATGCAGTTGCGACTCATACCGATCCTCCTGTCTCAGCCTCCCAGGGCTGGGATTACAGGTGTGCACCATCACACCTGATTTCAGGGCCAACACGGCACTCCTGGGTTCCAAGGCCAGGGCAACATGTGGTACCGGGGATTGAACTCAGAATGTTGCACTTGCCAGGCAGGCATTTAGATCCCCGAACTATCTCCCTAGTCCTCAACATATTATTGTATTTTCCGTGTGCATCTATTTTCTTACAAATATCTCCAACTTGTTGTCTCAGTTACTTTTCTCTTGTTTCTGGGACAGACACCTGACACTCAAAATTGGGGAAGGAAGGGTTTATTTAGCTCACAGGCACTGGAAGTTTTAGTCCATTCTCAGCTGGCTCCAAGGCACAGCGCACATGGCAGTGGCAAAGTGCAAGAGAGCAAAACGGAGGATTAGGAGCAGAGGGGCTACAGAGAGCAAGCCCGCCTCCTTAAGTTGCATTCAGGCTCTCTGTCCCAGGCTAGGTGCAGTACTCACACCCATAATCCCAGCAGCACTCATACTCCTAATCCCAGCAGCACTCACACCCATAATCCCAGTAGCACTCACACCCATACTCCTAATCACAGCAGCACTCACACCCATAATCCCAGTAGCACTCATACTCCTAATCCTAGCAGCAGTCACACCCATAATCCCAGTGGATCATGAGTTGATCACAAACTCTAGAAGTCCACCCCGTGACTGCATGAGGCTTTGGGGGGACAACTAGACACATACTCTTACACCTGTCACTCTTTATAGCAGAATAGTGTCTTCCGATGCACAGATACCTGTGTTCTTTGTCCAGCCATCTGTTGAGGGGGAGACAGGCTGCTTCCAGGGTTTTGCTATTACAAGTTGTGTAGCTGTAAACACTGGAATGCACAGATGGTGCAGTATGATGACTTAAGCTTTCCAGGGAATGCGCTAGTGGGGTGTCCCATCGTGACCTCAGCCACCTCTGTGGGGCCCTGGGAGCCTGTAGTGCTCCAGCAGCTGGGGAAATGTCCAGCTTGGCTCAGGGCTTCCCTTGCACTTTGCCACCCGGCAGCCAAAGGGTCCAGGGCTGGCAGCCCTCCGGAGTGCTCCCTCTGGCCTCATTGGCACACAGACCAGGCAGAGCCGCTGCCCCTGCCCACCAGGCCACTAGGACCAATGCCCGTTGTGTCTGCAGAGCAGAGCTCTGTGACCACCATGTGCCTCTGGGCCAGCAGCGGACAGAGTGTTCTCTTGAGCTCACAGCACTTTTGTTGTCTGTCCTGGTCTCCTTGGAAAGTGGTTGCTCCTTCAAAAGGCCTTGAAAGAAATAAGCAATTCAAAAGGTGTGTGCGTGGCCAGCCAGTGGGTGGGTTTCTTTTGACCAAGTTCCATTCCTGGCTCAAGGGCTCTGTTCAAGGTTCAAGGTTCCTTGGACCAGGGGGTCCTCTGAGACAGAGGACACAAACAGCCCCCACAGCACCTGCTGTTTAGTCCTTGGGAAGAGCAAGGGGTGGGTCTTCCAGGACTTGGCACTTGCATGCAGCAGTGTATCACATGGCCCTCTCGGTCCAGATTCCCAAGGCCCAAATCCAGCACTCCCTTCCTGTCGCATCAGCTCCCTCTTGCCGCCTAAAGGGCCCCAGAGGTTGGTGGATGGAAACCATCAAGCAAATCCTCTGGCTTGTCTGGCCCTGCCAGGACTCGCTCTGCATTTAGACTCAGCCCGGGGCACCAGAAGCCACCAGTCCAGGAGAGCCTTGCCCACAGGGTGTCAGGGGACTGCCGCCCACTGAGTGACAGGGCAACCCATGCCAAGACCCCAGTCTGCAGCAGGACAGCCTGCAGCTGTGCCCTGGCACACAGACACAGGGTCCTGGACGCTGTCCCTCCCAGCTCCCTCCGACACCCCCCCCCAGTTGCCCTGCAGTTGTAATTATATAAATAACAAACACATTTTTAGTATATGTGTGGCTGGAATAGTGCCTGGGCCATATGTTAAAGGATTGCTTGTTGTTTATCTAAAATTTAGGTTTTGCTGGGTGCCCTGTGTTTTACCTGGTCCTGCACCCTAGGGTTCTCAGTGACTCGGAGACCTCAGGGGGCAGGGCTTGCTTTTGGTGATGGGCAGCAGGCGTGGAGTCAACATCTATGTTCTCCTCTCACTGCTGTCTCCATTTAAGAGGTTTGCTAAAAGCTTACTGAGAAGGAGTTCAGCTGCGATGAGAGAGAAATCCTTCCTTGAACATGAAGGAAGGTCGTCACCGATGTGAGATTTAGCATTACTGCACGACATCCTCTAGATGCTGGAGAGGTCAGAGGACTTAGAGGCTGAGGCTGATATTATTTAATCCTTCACCCTTAGAGGGACAGTCCCATGCCTGCTGTCTATGGTCTGCATCTCCATCCTCAATCCTTCATTTCTCACCTATCACTGGCTGCTTTGGATCACCTTAGTGGTGAGACCCAAGCTTAGGGTTTGGGCTTTGGAAAAATAGGACCCTTGGGTCTTGTCTATGTCAGGGAGTCCAATTCAGCGGACCAGGGCTTCTAAATGATCTTGCTTCACAGCCACAGCCAGCATCATAACGAGCAAAGCTGGGACCCTGCTTTCCTCCCGGACACTGTACGGAATCACAGTGGGAACTATGGAGAGGTGGGCTGTAAGCTGGAGCAGGCCGCCAAGGTCTCTCCAGACCCCTGCTGCAGTCCTCACAGCTCACTGGATTTGTAACACTCAGTGACACAAGAAACGCCCTGTTCTGCGGTGCTGAAAGGCCCAGCAGAGAACGAGGCAGGTGCTGGGGCGTGGCAGGCTGGCTGACAACAGGGTGCAGGATGTGAGCTGAGTCGGACAAAGGTGATGGACAGCAGGAAGTGGCCTTCCAATCCCAGCCAGGATGCCTGGGCTGGGCAATTTCTGAGGGACTGAGTCTCCGCCCCTGCGATCTAGGCTGGCCTGTCCTGCTTGCAGGACACATCTCTACTTTTCTTTCTGTTTCATTCTCCCCCCTTTTTCCTTTAGTTTATTTTTTATTTATGTATTTATTTTTGATGGTACCAGGGATCAAACTCAGGACCTTGCACTTGCCAGGAAAGCACTTATTCCACTGAGCTAACATCTACCTATTCATCAATGGTCCTGGCCAGTTGTTCGGGTGGGACACAAAGAGCCAGGAACTCTGTCCTGCAGCACAACCATGTGTCTTACATCTCGGGTCATCTCACGCGAGAAGACCTCACCTGGGCTTTGCCATCTGTAGGACTCGAGGAGGCCCAAGGGACAAAGGGGATCAAAATAACATGCTTTCTCAGTTTGAGTTAAGCAAGAAATAAAGGCCTCGGTATTCATAATCTCCTGGCAGGTCTCAGGCCACATGCGGCCCTCTGCGGTAGGACGAAATCTGCCAGACTGCGCAGAGCCACTCCGCACGGTGAGCCGAGACCTTAGGGCTCTTTGTTTCTGAAAGATAAACAGAGGCATTCAGCACTCTTGAGTTGCACCGCCGTGGTCCACTGATCTAAAAAGTAACAGAAGTAACATTCTCAGATCCACCCGCATTAATGAAGGGACAGTCCCAGCAGGGGGGTCCTTTCAAAACTGTCTAACCCGAGGAGCGAGGAGCGCTGGTGGCACACAGACCCTGGGGAGGCTGCACTAGACCCTGCACACACACCGTGCATCAGGGTCGTTTCGTGTCTTATCAACATTTGAAGGAATTCCAAGAGGACAAGGTGGACCCGAAATGACAGAACATCCTAACAAATCCACCACTGTCCTTGTGACTCCCGCCCACTCCTTCCCTCACCAGAGCCTTCTTTTTCGATACAGGATATCGCTGCACGGTTCAGACTCGTAATGACCCTCCTAGTGCTGGGATTACAGGGGCCAGCTTGGCTTACTTGGGGTTCTGGCACTGCATGCAGTATTGAGGATCGAACCCTGGTCACTGAGCTGGCCAGGCAGGCGCCTAGACAGCCCAGCTGTCTCCCCAGCCTGCAACGGGGCCTTTCGCTCTGCACCATTTCGTTTTGCAGTTACTTCTGCCCTTCTGTCCCAGTGCTTGTCTGTGTCTTAACTGTCCTTGTCCTCTCGGCAAGGACACACGGTCCAAGAACCGCCCCCAGCTGCCTGATGCCTGTGAGCCGTGCTGGTGCCGTCCTCTGTCCAGGGCAGGTGCCTCCTGGGTGGGCACACCTATCCACAGACCACGGCCTCCAAATGCACACACTAGTGACCGTGCATTGCCCAGTGCATCTTGACCCTCACCCTTCCTTCACTTTGGGATTGCTCCCTGGCCCTGACACTCTGTCCTTACTGCTTCAGGTAGCTTCCCTTGCTAGGAGACCATGACTGCACTGTCCCACCCACACCCGGCTCTTCATGGCTCAAGGCTAGGGGTCCTGGCCCAGGTCCGACTGTAGCAGCTCCCCTAAGGTGACCCAACCCTTGAGCTCTGAGCAGACACTGCAGGAAGACCTCACTTGACTAGCAACCCAGATGGGCCTCTGAGACGGAGAGACTTTTCACTCCTGATGTCCCCGGTGCCCTTTACAGTGACCCGCACCTAAAGGACACTCAGTGGCTATCTATTGTGGTCGTGGTAGTGGTAGGTATTTCCCAGGAGATAATGACAGGGGCTGTTTTCGTCCTCAACTTTCTAACCATAGCTAGCAACAGCAGGGGGAGACGACCGTGAAGCGATGGCTGGAAGGTGCTGTGGCGCAGGCTCGGATCCTCAGGGCTCACAAACCCACACTTTATTAGCGTCTGTGGACCCGGATGCGGTGGCTCGCACAGCCATCCCATGCAGACTGCGGCTGGGCTTCCTGTCTGGCCAGGGCAGAAAAGCCGCCCGGAGCTCCCACAGGGTCACCCTGCCGCTGGATTGGCGACCCTGCCCAGGAGAAGCAGGCTCTGTGTGGTCACCTCCCACAGCAGCAGCAGGAAAGGCCTGTTGAAGTGGGCGTGTGGCGTTGAGGACGTGGTGTTCAGGGTGGGCGGCTGGGCGAGGAGGCCTGAGGCAGCCCCTACCTCGGTTCCCTTCTCGTTCATGTCCACCACTGCCTTGTGTGACACCTACAGAAGGACAAGAGGCCGACATGGCACAGCTCAGGGGGCTGTGAGGGCAGAGGCTGCCTTCCGGGCCCTGAGGAGACCGACCGGGCCACATAACTGCCTAGAAAGCAGCTCCAGCCTTCCTTTCGTTCCCTCCTTCCTTATCTTCTCTTCAATGGTGCCTGCTGCCCTTTGACAGGAAGATAGATGGGCCTGAGCCAGGAGGAGGCTGCCTGAGTGTGCCAGATGCCAGCGGGCCCTCTTCTGTGAGCCTCGGTGTCCTTTTCCCTCAGCCAGCTACACCAGACCTCTGTGAGACTCAGTCTTCTCATCTTTAAAATGGGTTTCCCTGGCCTGAATCCACAGTGCTGTGAACATGCTCAGTGGAACAGATCTGTGTTCTACTCCTCCCCCTCCCCTCTTCTTTCCCCTCCTCCTTCCTTTCCCCTCTCCCTCTCCTGCCCACTCTTTTTTCTTCCTCTTCTTTCTCCTCTTCCTCTTCCTCCTCATTTTCACAGTTTCCTGAGAGAAAAGGATTCTGAGACTTAAAGAGAAGTTGAAAAACACTAGCCTCAAGGATCCTTTACATTTCTAAAAACTATGGAAAAAAATAAATGTTAAGATCACTGGGAAACAGTAGTTCAAAAGCAAAAATCCTGGGCCAGTGGGATAGCTCAGTGGACCAAGCACCTGCTTTGGCGAGCGCCAGCCCTGGTCCGGCATGCTATGCCGGCCCTGCCCCTGGTTCGCCGGACCTGCGATGGGTGCGGTGGCGCATGCCTAATCCCAGCGCTGGGGAGGCTGAAAAATAGAATCACTGTGAGTCTCGGCTGTGTAGTAAGACCCTGTACCAAATACACAAGTGAAAAAAAAAAAAAAAGCTCAAATCGTTCTCTTCTTGTTTGCCCTCCTACCACGCACAGGCACGCACACGCACGCGCGCAGAGGGCCACGTCCCTCCGCCTGTGGGCACGCACAGCCCTCAGCCATCTTTTCCTAGTAAGAGACAGAATGCTTTTCTTATGAAGTTCCTAATGCTAAGGAACAACATTAGCAAAGAAGAAGGCTCAGGGAAGGGCCTTTGCTGCCTGCCTTCCTGTATTATTGTCCCCAGATGTCAACGCCTGCCTCCTCTTAGAGGCTTGCGGGTCCTTCTGCCACTCAGTCTGGCTTCCAGTACCTCCTACCAGGGAGGACGCAGACCCTTTCTGCCTTGAGCTGCCACGAGGCGGGCCACATGTGGGAGAACTGCTAAGAGTCATTGGGCTTTTTCTCTTGATGTCCCCTCTCCACTGAGAACGTGTCTCCCAGGCAGGGGACTCCCCTTTACCCCGTGTCCTGGGAGGAGGAAGACAAAGGAACCAGAGATGTGGGCAGTGATATGCTGTGTCGTATGAAGGAGAAATAAGCCTTTCTTGTGGGAAGGTCCTCGGCAGTAGGGCTGACCTACACCTGCCCATGCCTCAGCCCGTGGCTACAGCAAAGGTAAACAGAATCTCCCTGCTGCCCAGAGAGGCCTCTTAGGAGGAAAAGCAATGTTCTCACACCTGGGAAAATTCTGGCCCAGGCTGGCCTACCTGAGGCTCTGTTTTATTGAGAACCTGTGTTCCTTTCCTGAAGCGTGTGGGCTAGATGAGGAAGACAGAAGGGGCGCTGCCTGAGCAAAGGACCCCGAAGACTGTGTTATGAGGAGTCAGTGTAGGAAGATAAAGGGGACTTCGGTTTTCAGGCGCACCTTGTATGAGAGGAGAGAGAACCCGCTCGCCACCTGTCTGGGGCTACAGCCTTACCCAGGAGATGGTTCTGTTGAGCTGCCCAGCAATTCCTGAAAAGTCAGCTCCCAGGTCGAGTATGTTGGAGAGGCCAATCTGGGGAAGGATGTCTTCCAGGTTATATGTTCCAGAAATTGAAAACCTCGGCAAGTGCAAATCCAGCAGGCTGAAAGGAAAGGAGGGAGAGAGAAGCGGGGAGGGAGGCAGGGGGAGGTGAAGGGGGGAGGGAGGGAAAGAGGGGAGAAGGAAGGGGAGAGAGAGAGAGACTTACGTTACCCATGTTACCTGTGCTGCTGTCAGCGGGCAGCCAGAGCTGTGAGACAGAACAGCATCTCCAGCAGCATGCTTGCTCTGGCCGAACATTCCACAGCCTCACACCCCCAGCCTCACACCCCCAGCCTCGCACCCAGAGCTGCCCTCTCTTCAGCCCTCACGGATCATCTGTGGCTGGGGCAGGGAAGCTTCACAGCAGAGCCTCCAGTCTCTACCATCTTTGTCACATAGCGGAAGGCTTTCTAGGTGCCAGGTGTGGACGCTGGGCTTACCAAGGCCTGACACACTGCCTCCACCAGGGGCTGTGTGAGGTGAGACCTGAGAACACTTCCCCAGCTCGCCTCTGACTAAGCAGCAAGCTCTGTGGGCTCAGCTTCCAGTGGCATCTTAGCCGCACCTGCGGGCTCCCCCAGCTCAAGCCGCCAAGTGTCTCATTTCTCTGAGCTTCAGCTTCTCCTTCTGTATCCACGTGGCACAGTGGCGTAGCAATACCCACTCTGCAGGGGGTGCTCAGTGGATGGGGGAGGGAGTGTGCGTGTCCACCCTGAGCTGCAAATCAAACAATAACCGTTCCTCCCGCAGCTGGGGTTTCCATAGCCAGGAGACTGACACGCCCCATGGTATGTTCAGAAATGTTTCGTGACCCAGGGCACGCCTATCACTTTCCCAGGTTTTACTCATTTCCTTAACTTAGGTTTGGAAATTGCCAGGCACATCCAACATTAACTAGTTAAGAATCAACTTGCCCTAAAAAAATCAACTTGGAGGCTTTGACCTGTAATCAGTTCAGATCAGGGAGTCTAACTCGGGTTATCATTATTGTTGCCTGTTTAATTCCTCTGCAATGGGAGCGTCCAGACGCCTACGTGGGGTGGAAAGACATCTTGGATAACTGAACATAATTTTCACAGCAGTTCTGAGTGGCAAGACCTGGGCCATTGGCGGAAACTAGGGGCACAGAGGGTGGTGCGCAAGGGTCTGGCAGGGAGCCCAGCACACAGCACGTGTTAGAAGGGACTGAAAAGACAGTGTCCAGAGACACCTGACTCTTCCAGGCAGGCCGTGCTGGCAGTCTCTAAAGTGTTCTTGTCTGGCTGCCAGCTGTTCTCACATGGAGGACTCATATCCAGACTACATAAAGAACTCAAGAAAATTAGATCCCCCCCCAAATAAAAGACTCAATCAAAGCTGGGCAAGTAAAATGAATAGAAACTTCCACAGGGGGGAAAAAAAGTACAGATGGCCAATAAATTCACGAAGAAATGCTCAAAATCGCTGGCCATGAGAGAAGTGCAAATTCAAAGGACACGGAGGTACCACATCCCCCCAGAAAGACTAACAGACACGCCAAGAAATCAAATAAAAACAAATGCCGGCAAAGCACCTGGAGAAAGGGGCACTTTTACACTGCTGATGGAAGTGTACACTCATACAGCCACTACTGAAATCGGCACAGAGCTTCCTCCAAAAACTGAAACTACAGCGTGACCCAGCTGTTCCCCTTCTGGATGACTTCCTGAAGGAGCCATCCACGGCAGTCATGCATGCACACCCGTGTTTATAGAGCACAGTTCATGATTGCCAAATCTTGTCAGAGGTCTACATCAACCACGAATGGTAAAGAAAATGTGGCATTTGCATGCAGCGGAGTACTGCTCTGCCATACAGAAAGAAAAACATGAGTCACTTGTGGGGAGATGGTTACACCTCAGAACCACAGCGTTAAGCGAAATAAATAAGACACGCAAGCTTAAATACCACGCGGTTTCTCTTACACAAAAAACCAAATATATAAATAAAGAGAAAAATGAAACAGATGATAGGGAGTAGTGGCACAGATCTTTCTCAAGGGGGAAGAGGGTCAAGAGACAGAGGGACACACGGACGAAAAAAGAAATTAGTGAGTGTGCTGTACACGCATGCACTGCACATGAGCAGTGCACACACCCTGCACTCGCAGGTGCACAAATAAAATAGTTTTTCAAAGGAACTAATGGAAGAAAGGAAGAGAGAGCGGAAAGACAGAAGGAAAGAGAGAAAGCACAAGAGAGTGAGGGGAGGTCACAGACAATGCTGAGATACAGATGGACAGGTAAATGAGTGAATTGGTGGTCTGACAGCTAGACAAATATTCATTTCCGGTATGGAAATTAAACTAACATTTATACAGGGGCACCAGAGGAACCCACAAGAAAGTGAAGCATGCTATAACATCTACATAGACCCCCTGGGTTTTCTTGGGGAGACTCTGATAAAAACACCGGAATTTTCAGGACCTGGGAACAACCTAGATTTAGCAGAGCAACTTGGGTTCATCTTGTCTTCTGACGACCAGAATGAGAAGTCAACCCAAAACTTTCTGAGGGAAACTTTTCAGTTCCAGAACATTCTTCGGTCCTCCCTCACGTAGCAGGAGCAAAGTCTGGCTGTAGACGAGCCAGAGCCTGGCTGGTTGGTGTTATGGGGAGCCAGATAATCCCTTAAATCCAGGCCACTCCTCTTGACCACCTCTATTTTATGTGGTGCTTTAATCTCCATCCAAACAAAATACCATTTCCCTACCCAGGTTCCTCAGAGATGCCTGTGCATTTTTAGAGGGGCTTCGGGCCAACAGCTTGCGCTGGATTAACGGCCACCAAGCAGCGGGACTGCTGAGCCCTGCCCTTGTGTCTGGCAGGGTGGGGCTGCTCTGTGGCTGGCCTGACCCTTGCATGCGTGATGGGCAGAAGCCTTAGGAGGTGGTGGTTTTCCTTCTGGTCCTCGGGAGCACTTCGGCTTGGAGCCCTGAGTTGCTGCCACCCGGCATTCAGTTACACAGAGCTGGTGTGTTCCAGTGACCCGGCCCACGCTCCCTGGTGAGACAGACTCCCTCTCTGTCCATCTCTCCAGCCTGCCCAGTCACAGCCGAAGTTGCACAAGTGACAGAAGCTTCAGTGGCTGTGGCCCCAGGGGCCAGGGAGCCACCCAGAGACAGAGAGAGGGAGACAAGGGGAAGCAAGGAGGTTGGACTAGGAGGATGCCCAGGAGGGACAGAGGCCTGATAAGCGCTTGGGGTCCTGGCCAGTCTAATGCTGACTCAGGGCCGGGAAGATAACTCAGTAGAACAAGCGCTTGCCTGGCAAGCTCAGGATCCTGAGTTCAATCCCCGGTACCAGAAAAGAAAGAAATAATGTTGATTCAGTGAACCTTCCGGGTCCTTATTGTCCAGGTGAGGAAATCTGAGGTCCCAAGAGGCAACACCACGCCCAGGGCCGCGGACTCGGAAGAGGGAGGTCAGTGGGGCACCCACCTGGGCTGGAAGCGCCGGCCCCACCTCTGCAGGGTCTCGGGCCGCAACGCGGCCTCCGCCTGCCGCATCTTCCCCGGGTCGGGCAGCACTAGCAGCAGCAGCGCGTTGCCGCTGTACTCGATCTGGAGCACGGTGCTCGCCACCTGCTGGTCGTACAGGAACCTGTGCATCGCCCGCTGCTGCATCAGGGGCGCGCGCGGAGACGAGCTGCTCTCGCCCTGCTTCCGGGTCTGGTAGCGATCGAAAGGATGCTTCCACTTGGCTGGGGACGCGAAGCGCGACACCGTGAGGACGTCCCGGAGGGAGAGAGCCCCAGGCCACGCGGGAGGAGACTTCCGCCAGGGCGCCCACGCCCGAGGGGACCCAGGGGCAGGGATCTAGCGCCAAGGAGCCTGTGGGAGCCGCGGTGCACAAGCCGCAAGGAGAATGGGGCCAGGAGCGCGCCTTGGGAGACATCGGCCCAGAGGCGCGACTTCCCCCACAAGGCTTGATCCCTCCTCCAAGTACTGGTCTTGTGACAAGTGGAGGGGACTGAGCCCCCAGACACACCCCAACACACACGCACTCTCTCTCTCTCTCTCTCTCTCTCTCTCTCTCTCTCTCTCTCTCACACACACACACACACACACACACACACACACACGTGTTGTTGATTCTACTTACAAAGCCAGGGCTTGGTTCAAGGCCACCATCACACTTACTTCTGACCACTGGAAGAACCTCTTAAGGTGTTTCCCGTCCTTGCTTCCACCCACTGTTCAAACTGTCCCCTGACTGGTTTTACCATTTTTTCTAAGTGGATCTCCCTGTTTCCCAATCTGGCCTCAAATTCCCAGATTCAAGTATCCTCCTGCCTCAGCCTCCCAAGTAACTGAGGCTCTAGGCACCTGGCCAGAAGCCTTCTGAAACGAATACTTGTGGTTTTCTACTGCGTAAGTCTGGGCAGCGCTGCAGCTCCCTGAGTGGGGGCTGGGATCCTCCAGGTGATCCGTTTGCTTAGCTTTACAGCTCTTGGTGCCTTCCCGCATTGCCTCCTGGTCGAATTCAGTCAGCTTGGGCTCTTTGAAAAATATTCTTTTCCCTGGTGTTTTGTAAAGCCAAACCTCTTCTCTCACCTCTCACCCAGCCTCTTGGTCTGCACTGACCCCCGCGTCCTGCCCATCTCCACTAGATGCCTCCTCTTCCAGGAAGCCTCCCTCGCTCCCCAAGCCAGGACCCGAACCTGCTCCACGAGGGCACCGTCACCATTTTTCTAATGTGGGTGACTTCTCATTGTCAAACCACATGGGATCTGAGCTACATGATGGCAGGAAACCTGTTGTGTTCCTGGGTGTTACCAGATGTCAGGGGCTGTGGTGCAGAGCCCTTGGCCGTCTGGGCAGGGGCAGCGCTCGTTTGCTCATGGCCCTGGTTCTGCGGGGCTGAGTCCTCACCTTTGAAGAAGATGTAGTTCAGGAGAACCATGAGCGTGTCGTGGCCCAGCTCCGGGAAGCAGTCTGCGACTCGCCCGTGGGTCTGCTTCTTCACGAACTCGTTGATCTGCTTCCCAGTTGTGGCCGAATCGGTGAAGTTGGCAGAGAAAGCCACAGCTCCGTACAGCTCCTTGGCGCTGTCCAGAAAGTGCTGCTGAGGCTTCAGATGCTTGCCCAGGAACAGGGAGCTGCCCACCTTCAGCTCAAATTTGGGGCTGGGCAGGTCAAGGGTGCGGAGGAGGCTCTGGAAGCCCCGGTGGATGTCGGTGCTTGGGGTCTCCGTGAGGTTGAAGCCTAGGCCCTCCAGGATCTCAGTCTGAGTGTCACGGTGGGCCCCAAGGGCCAGCAGGGCCAGGGTGCTGGAGATGCTCACCGGAGAGAAGAGGATGTTTCCTGGCGTGTGTGCTGCCAGCTGCTTATACAGGCGCAAAGCAAAACTGGTAATGGTGGGCGCAACTCTGTGGTGGGCAGGGGCTTGCTCTGGGAGCTGGTGGCTGGAGGGCTTTGGTACCCCGGGGCTTTTATCTCCATGCGTGGGAAAGGGCTGACAGCACACAGAGGCCAGGACTCCAGCTCCCAGCAGCCACGGCCATGCTGGGCCCATTCTCTGAAAACAAGATGGCAGACACGTCACTTCATGAACAACTTCATCACTACCTGTTGCTGACTCAGCCACCCCACCACTCCAGCTGTATCCCAAGGGAGACCACAAGCCCTCCACAGTGAACAAGATGTGCAGCCTCACTTCGCACTCTGGACACAGTCCTCCAAGGCCTCGCTCAGAGCAGTGGACCTTCAGCTGCTGGCAGATTTTGTTGAGTAAAAGTCTCTGGGCTACAAATGAGCTTCCACAGTCTTCCCCCTTTTCCCTTCCTTCTCCTTTCTCCTTCTTCCCTCCCTTCCTTCCTTTTCTCTCTTTTTTTGTTTTTTCAGGCATGTTCAATCATTCATGACATCAAGGATCTGTCTGGCCCATGAAGAGCTCTAAGTACTGGGTATGTAAAGGGGAGAGAAAGAATCATAATTCCTGACTCCATAGAATGCTACGAGCAATGGTTCTGGGTGCTGTGGGCTGTGAGGGAGGCTGGGCTCCTGGGAACCCAGCCCTGACCAGGAACTGTGAGGAAAGGGGCACATGCTAGGGACAAGAGGCCACCCTTATTGTTCTGGTCTTCTAGCCCCAGCGAGGCTGTGAGGGTCAGACATCAGGGCCATGCACATGAAGGCAGCCTGGGAAGAAGAGACAGATACAGGTCCTGGGAGGAGAGGTGACAGAGAGGTCACTGTCTCCGAGTGTTCATTAAGTTACTGTTACCTGCGATGACACATTGGCATGCCCAGTGGCCGAAAATCCTGTCTGTATAGTGCAGGGGTTTAGAAAAGGTGTCTGTTAGGGGTCGAACTGTGTCTCCCTAGAGCTCATGCTGAACTCGCAGCCTGTGGGCCACGAACAAGATCTTCCTTGGAAGTAGGGCCACTGGAGCTGTTGTTAGTTAACGCAAAGTCACTGAGCAGCTGCTAGTCCACTATGACTGGTATCCTTATCAGAAGGGAGACTTTGGACACAGGGACACACAGAAAGCACCATGTGAAGGTGTGGGCAGGGCCTGGGAAAGTTTGCAATCTGAGCAATGCCAGCAATCCCAGCAGGAGAAGTCAAGGAAGGGCCTTGGACCAGATTTTCCTCCTGGCCTCAGGAGGAACCAGCCTGATCACTTTGTGAAGCCAGCCCCTGCCAATGTATAGAATAGCTCTGAAGATGGGCTGCACAGCTGCTCCCGACAGCTGAGGGCAGTGTGGTGCAAGAGATGGAGCCCCCACCCCCCCACCTTATGGCTGCTGTAGGCAGGGGAAAGAGCTGGGCAGACCAGGCTGTATGCTCTTGTGCCTGTGTCTTCCATTCCCTTTCAGCTGTCCCCACCCCCACCACATACACAGCCCCAAACCCCTGCAGTAGACGCACTGCCACCTGGACCCGCCACACCCTGGTGTCCTCCTTTTCCACCCAACCCCCCTTTCCACTGTGGCCCCCCCACTGACCACCACCCATCAGTGCCACCAGCTGGGCCTGAAAACACCTGCATCTCAGCCAGCACCTTAATGCTCCCCGTGGGAACCGGTGACCTCTGGATGAGGGACAGCTGCGGCGCTGTGAGGGAGCGCACACTGTTGGAGATGGCCTGCAGCCCCCAGCGCCCTAGATATGCTGCCCAGACACAGAGGCCCGCGCTCAGGAAGTGACGGGCGCCCTCTGCTCGCCCCTTATGTTGAAATGCGGTTGCCGGTCAAAGTGCAGTGGATGCTTCCCCCGAGTAGTCAGTCCCCTCCCTCCTCCACAGCCTTGTCCACCCAGCTCTTTCCCCTGCCTACAAGCCCTGCTGTTGGTGGCTTGATGACAGTTCCTTGATAGAAACTCCTGCAAGAGGCAGAATCATTTAAAACTTGGCCTGCCCTGGGTACAATGAGAAATGCAACGGAGGGGAAACTGTTTCTGGGTTGCTCCATGATCCTATTAACTTGGCCCACGTCCCACCCTGCTACACCCCCGGCGAGGCCCCAGCTGTCCTCAGGGTCTGCTCCTAAAGAGGACTGCAAAGGGCTGGCCAGATAGCTCAGCGGACTAAAGCACCTGCTCAGGCAGGCACAGTGACCAGCCAGTGCTCAATCCCTGGCGTGCTGTGCTGGCCCCACCCTGGGTGCACTGAGATGCCACTGAGACTGGGCGTGGTGGTGTGGGCCTGTAATCCCAGGGTTGGGAGGCTGGAGACAGCAGAATCATTATGACTCTGATCTGTATAGGAGACTTGTAGATCCTGCACTAAATATATTTTTTTTAAAAAAGAGGACTGCATTGTAGGCAAGAGCCTGAGTTTTAATGAAAATGACTCTGTGTGACAGTCCTTTGAAACCCAATCTCTTCAAGAAATACAAATGAGCCGGGCGTGGTGGCACAGGCCTGTAATCCCAGCACTTGGGAGGCTGAGGCAGGAGGATTGTTGTGAGTTCGAGACCAGCCTGAGCTACAAAGTGAGCTTAAGGCCAGCCTGAACTGCATAGTGAGACCCTGTCTCAAAAATAGAAAAAAAAAAAGAAAAAAAAGAAATGCAAATGAGATGCCTGCTTGTGTGTGTGGGGGGGGGCATTCCCTAAGCTGTGCAATGGCTCAGTGACTTTTCTCTCATTGCTGGGACAAATACCCGACACCCAAAATGAAGGAAGGAAAGGTTTGGTTAGCTCACAGTCAGTGGAGGTATATTCAGCTCGCTCCAAGGCACAGAGGAGTGGCCTTTCATGGCGGCAACAAAGAACAGAGAGCAAAAGGAGTGGCAGCAGCGCAGGCCGCTCGCCAGCCTCTCTCCCCTCCTACGCTGCAGTGCAGCCTCTCTCCCCTCCTACGCTGCAGTGCAGCCTCTCTCCCCTCCTACGCTG
>PVKA01043719.1:0-16586 GCA_004027165.1 Ctenomys sociabilis
ACTACAAGATAAACCCTGAGAAGACTTCAATGACCACATAGGAAATATAAAGTACATGTGTTGGTATATAAGTTTGGATCTACCTAGGTCTTAACCATCGAGCAGAAAAGCATAAATGTATAAAAATGAAGTATACATCGTGAGCCCATAATATTAAGCTGAGCTCTAAATGGATATGGTCGACAATTTCTTTGAATAAGTTTTCTTTAACAAGCCCATTTGCTTAGTCAAATTGAAAGTAATAAATAAAAAGAATTGTAACTTCATTTCCATTGAGAATATATCATGATATAAAAAATGTATCTTATGTAACATAAAATACATCCAACATAAAGGAAATGGAATATATATTTTATTGTCCTTCTCTAATTAGAACAAGACAACATAAAAATGTTGATATTATTCTTCATTTAAGTATTTGCAAAATTTATTCTGCATTTTTTCTATTTTACACATAATAGTGCATATACTACTTTACCTTATGTCCCTTTGCTTATTTCTCTTCTTTGTCATCTCATGAAAACAAACAAACAAACAAAACCCCCAAAATCTGGCACACAGGAAATGCTACCACCAGTTTTTAGAATTCTTCAAACAGCTTCATAGAGCTGCAAGCAATTCCATTCCTGCTAGACAAAAGTCCATTTTGCCAACATCAGATGAAAAAAAAGTAAAAGTGGAACAATGAAATCTGGATTCAGTACTCGTGTGCTATTCTGAATATTACAATATCATACCAGTTAAATGTGTAGGTTTTTTTTAAATAAAAAACTACCACTTTTTCAAATTTTTTTGCTTTTCTTTTCCATGTTTTCAGTTGTTTACCAGAAGATTGGTGCTGTGGACTTATTCCTTGTCATATTCCTGTATTACCATTCCAATGCCTTAGAGTATTGGCAGAGGAGGTTGGTATTTGGAGCGTAATTAAGTCATGGAAGTGAAGCTTTCATAAAGGGCCTCAGGCCTAGTCAAATGGCTCAGTGGATTGAAGTTCCTGGTTATGCAGGCGCAGGGGTCAGTGTTCCACCGCTGGCTTTCTCTACAAGTCCTGCCCTAGGGCACTCTGCGAGGGCCATTGAGACTGGGCATGGTGAGCATTCCTACAATCCAGCTCCTGGGAGGCTGAACACAGGCAGGTCATTACGAGTCTGATCTACACAGTGAGACCCTGTAGTTCCTGTACTAAAATACAAAAAGTAAAAATAAAAAAAATAAGACCTCAATTACTTTATAGAAAAATTTCAGTGTTTTATTAGCCTTTTGTGCTCTATGAGGACACAAAGAGAACATGAAACAGTGATAACCCCTTCATGAGATACCAGACTTTACCTGCATCATTGGCTTTCCAGACTCTAGAACCGCGAGAAATACATTGCATAAACACTCAGTCGGTAGTACTCAGGTGAAGCACCCTGAATTTATGAGTGGTGGTAGATTTGGATGAAAAGACTTTAACCATATTCTTTATCTTGGAAAACATAATTTCAAGGGGCCAGGGAGATGGCTCAGTGGAATAAGCACTTCCCTTGGAAGCGCTAGGACCTGAGTTAAATCCTTGGTTCTGCAAAAAAAAAAAAAAAAAAAAAAAGAAAGAAAGAAAGAAAGAAAGAAAGAAAGAAAGAAAGAAAGAAAGAAAGAAAGAAAGAAAGAAAGAAAGAAAGAAAGAAAGAAAGAAAATTTCAAGAATATGTGGATGGCCGTATGTTAAATTGCTTAAATTTTGTCTATGTACACCTTTACATCATGACAAATATCAACACAACTTCACCCAGAAATATTATTCAAAATACACAGAGAAGATTTGGGGTGAATAAAATGCTGAATAAGAATCTCCGGCCATCCTGTCTCTCAGACACACCAGGACAACAGAGGTTCATATCACACATCAGTCTACTGACAAGGGAACCAAGGAACCAGGTGACATCATGATGTCAAGTTCTGGTATAATAATAGGACACAGTTAAGAAGATATCCAAAAGCTAATTTCTACTGGTCTATTAAAGAAACAGTAAATATTGAATTATTTTTCTCTTTAAGTTTTTGACCAATTTTGCATGCTTATATCTGGTAATCTGAACAACTAATTTGAGGACAACACTATACAATATAACAAACATTGTGGAACCCTTATCACTTTGTTGAGTGAAATTGTATATCTTTTGTGTTTTTTAATTCTCTTTACAAAGAAATAAACAAACAAAATGCACTTCAGTGAGACACTATATGAGAAATCATGGGCAGAGATGTCTCAGGTTAGGAAAGGGACAAGAGCATGTTCCAAACCTCAGAAACCAGACATGAGCAGAGCCCTAAGTGAACACTGCAGAGACTCTGGCATCTGTCATAAAATCTTCAACTCTAGGCAGTGGAGAAGGAACCAAGACTTAATGTGCCATCAACATTAGTGTAAGATTTTCTCCCTTGAGCTCACTCATGATTCTGCCATGGGTACATGTGAAATCAAGCAAAAACCTAATGCTCTTTTGTTTAGATCAGAACTCAGAGACAGAGACTAGAACTACCTTGTTATAAAATATAATACACCAACATTGAAAGGGCCAGTGATAGCACTGGAGGGGCAAGAGAGAGAGGCACAGCTGAGTAAAAGAAAAGAGTGTGGAGGTATGTAGAGTGCACCTGCACTCACTCCACTTAAGAAACAAAGTCATATGGTGCAAACCAGCACTAATAGAAATGTAATAAAGCCATCAGATTAATACACCTGCTTAGACAGAGCACAGCAGCTGGAGTTCAATCCCCAGAATGCCATGCTAGACCCACCCTAGGGCATGCTGAGAAGGCTACTGACATGGGGTGTGGTGGCACAAGCCTGAAACCCCAGTGCTTGGGAAGCTGAACACAAGCTGAGAAGCTACAGCTACACTTAGAAAACAGGGCAAACACTTTAAGACACTGAAATGCAAAAGTCATTTCTCTTCATCTAAAGCACTTGAAAGAAAAGCAACAACAAACAAAAAGTTTAAATCAAACAAAAGTGTTTCTGCACACACACAAAAATCAAAACAGAGAAAATAAAAACAAGTGCGTAGTGGGCCAGGGATTTAGCTCAGTGGTAGAGTGCTTGCCTAGCACACTCAAGGTCCTGAGTTCAGTCCCCAGGAAAACACACAAAAAATGTGGGTAGTGACAACCTCCAGCAAGAAGTACAGTAGAAAGCTGTACTTCTGACAATGATGGTCAAGGAACTCTGAAAATTCAAGAGAAAAAGAAGCACCAAAATAAGAAAATGTAAAATAAACCTGAACAGGGATTTCTCCAAAGAAAAGATAGAAATGGGTGTCATGTGCATAAAAGAAATGCTCCCCATTGCTACACATCCTGGAGATGCAAATTAAAAGCACAACTTGATATCACAACATGATATCCTCTTACTAGAGTAAAACATACCATTTATAAAAAAAAAAAAGATAATAAGCAGTGGGAAACATATGGAACGCTTGAAAATTGTGTTGGAGAAATAAATTATTTCAGCCATTATAGAAAATGATGTGGAGGTTTCAAAAATTGGCTGGAATGGATTTGGAATTCTCTGAGCAGTAGTGATCGGTTTCTATTGTATCTATACATAATCATGAAACAGAATTCATTAGAAATGCCTGTGAGATCAGAGTCCAGGGAATCCCGTTGGATCAGAGCTGGAAGTATTGACAGCAGTCCTCTGTGTAGCGAAGAACTGGAAAATCAAGTACCTGTTTAGTTCAAGCAGATGGAAGTTATGGAAAAAGAAAGATTTGGGATACAGCGCCAGCTAGTTTGAAGGCCTGGACACTCACAGAGGGGTGTCCACAGGAGTCTGTATTGGAGGCTGAATAAATTGGTGATTAGTATGTGCAGCTTATCCTGTGATGGGCATAAGTCTACTGGTTGGGGCCACCCACAAAAGTGGGGTTCTCCTCTCTGCTCACCTGCCTATATGATGGTTGTCCATAGATCTTTCCAGAACTACTCAGGTAGGATTTTTTTAGTTCATTTATGCTGACATACTGAAATTAATAGTTGTATGGGTACATACAAAGGAAGTTAAATGAGAATACAATGCAGAGATACAAATGTACTTCTATGTTCATTAAAAAACATGGGAAAATATCAATCATTTAATGAAATGAAATACATGTGAGGTATGTATATGTACCTGGGACTGCTCTCCAAAAGTGATTGATATTCTGTTATTTTTTATTTTGTAAGTAGAAGTTGAAGGCGGTTTTATTAAGTGGAACAAGCTTCATAGGCTCAGAAAGAAAGGAACCATGGAACCGCATTCACATGGAATGGAAACTAATGATATATGAGGTATAAATAGAATAGTGCAAGGGAAAACTGGAGAAAGGGACTGGACAAGGGTTCTAATGTACCGTTACAAATAAGTTGCTCTACTGTGTTGCTGGTGTCTTACTGCATGAGTAGCTTGCAATTATGCATTGTATGATTCTAAAAGTAAAAAGTAAAGATTCCGATTCTATTGCCCGTGGGGAAATAATGTTTGCACATTTAAGGATCTACATGTAATGTTTGACGTATTAAACCCTGCAGAATGTATACATACCTTGAAGCACCACATAGCGCCCAATTAATGTGTACAAGCTGTAAGGTGTATATTTTTTCGTTCTAAATAAAATAAATGTAATTCAAGCAATAAGATTTATGAACAAACACATTTAAATTCCACTATGTAAATGAAATTTAAGGAGCTTTAGATTTGAGCTAGGTCTAAATCACATTGCACACATAGCTGCAGAAGAATGATCTTTGGGGATACATGAGGAATCTATTCAACAAAATTGTTAATATGCTTTTAAAAGTTCTACTCAGGGTTCTATTCAAAGTAAAAGAAAATACTTAACACATACCATTATAGGTTTTACTTACAAATTTCCATGTTGTTTCTTATAAGCAACTGATTTTTATTAATGGTGCTTTAAATGAACAGAATACTTTCTGAAATGTTCTGTAAATTAAAATTTAAAAATCAATTATAAACAGTATTAAGATTATTTAGTTGACTTCATTTTTAAATGTAATGACTCATTTACTTATGAAAAATCTTTAATTTTCTTTAAAATGACATTTGCTCTGCCTCAATATTAATTTTATCACCTTTGTCTCAACAGTGTGAAAAAAAACAGCTTTCTACTTTAATAAGCATTTTTTTAGTTACTACTGATTAGGTTTTATCATTGAAAAGCAAACCAAAAACTATTCATTCAAGCATTATGTTGCTCCTAAAGAATTACTACATATTGTAACTTATCTTTAATATTTTTCTAAAACTATTTCAATGTAGAAAATATAAGTTGTTTGCTCATCGATTCTTATAGAACACAACATTATATCTGTTTTAACAATTCCTTTCAATAGGTAACCAAGTCAATTCTTTATAAATTTATTTTTTGTTTTACTTTCAAAGCTCTAGGAGAATTTTTAAGAAGAGAAAAAAAAAACATAATTTAATGGTAATCTAGTCACTTTTCCTATCTCTAAGCAAGATTTCCCTAGAAATCTCTTAAAATGTAAAATCAAAACTTCCGAGGCATATTTTCCTGCTGCAGGCAAGATTTTATACAGTTCATCTCTTACTGTCTGTCTTATTGAAACATAATCCTGGTACATGTAATCAATTATAGATCAACTCAGAGACTTTTCCTGGAATTTCCAATAGAAAATGACACTTTTTTTAATTTCCCAGGAGGTCTGAATCCTTTGATTTATGCTAAGTTTAAAATTGTTCATCATTTGTTAAAATGGTGATGAAAAGTGAAATCCTGAATGAAAGATGTTAGTGAGAGAAATCATGGCGAGAGAGAATGTTGGTGAATTCAGGCTTGATGACACAAATTAAATATCAATCATTTCTTTAGGGTATGTAACTTTATGGACACTTTTGTCTTGGAGAAATATTTGATAACTTTATCAAACTCATATTACTAGCAAACACATTTTTCTTATGGACCTTAAATGCTTATTTGGTTTGTGACCTTATTCTCTCCAGAAATACTACCTCATACAAAGTCTCCAAGCTTGACCCCTGGAAATGTATATAGTATATCAGAATCTGTCAGAAAATTTCACACTAATGTACAAAGTTGAAACATTATTGTGAGAGCAATGACTCAGAAAAATTTACGCATCTATCATAATTTTATTTAATTGCTAAACAATTCCAAAATTATATATTTCAACTGGTCCAATAATTGATAGCCTGCTAACAATTCTGAACTCATTCTACTTGTTTAGGCTTACGATTTATAGAGTACTACTGACAGTGCTATTTGATTTTAATAACTGTGAATTCGATATCCATTATATAAATAAGATTTGGCCTCTTTGTGGAGAGATGCAGTCATTCACAATATAATTCTAAATAAAGATGAAGCACTATTTATTCAGTGTAATTACTCTGAATCATAGAGAGATTGTACAAATGTTTATTTATTACTGTATCTAAAGCTCTGTCATGCAGCTGCTTTATTCTACATATGCAAAATTGATGAAAAGCACAATAAATAGTTACATTTTAAAATTGTGCTGTAAACACTTTAAATTAGTCCTCTCAGAATCATCCTACTTATTTTGAACACATTTTCCTCATCATTTTTGTCACTACCTGAAGAAGTCCTGGAATTCCTCTTTCGTGTTTTTACCTGCCCCTGGGTCCTGTGTGGATTCAGTGTGTTGACCTCTCGCGCTGTTTTGACTTTGTAGAACAGCCAGACATTGCTCGGTACCAGAGCCCGTGAATAAGGTGGGTATGGACACTCCTTATTTGTTCGAGAAGCCTGCCTTGCAGTTCAGTGGCGCTGAGCAGCAATAGTCACCCGTGTTTTGTTTTATCACACCCCCCTAATGACACTATGTAGGAGGATTTCCAACATTGCTTCGGAAACACTTAGGGTACATGTTGATCATTTCTCATATATAGGTCCTTTCTTGGTAATACAGCTTATATACGGGTCACACTCAGGGAAAGAAAATTGTAAAAGTCAGAAAAATTTTACCCTGGCTATTGTGATATGATAATTAATTTTGTTGACATTATTCCCGTTTCTTTTTCTTAATGTCACTGGCAATTTTATTTACTAATAATACAATACATTAAAACAGGTTTTGATGAAAATTTATATGTATTATATAATTTTTACATTTATGACTTTCTGAAAATAGAAAAATTGTCCTAAACATAAGATTTATAAGGTAAAATTCAACCCATTTCAAATGTAATTTTCCATATCATTTCACAATTTATATGGCACTTATAAGGCTCCTGTATCTTAACAAAACCTGAAAAATACACACTTAATTGCTTTGTTTTAAAACTGTTAGATCACAGGCCAGCAAGATAGCTCAGCAGATTTAGTAGCCTGCTTAGGCAAGCTCAGGAACCAGGGTTTGATCTCTGATACTGCATGCCACACCGTCTTGTAGAAATCAGTTAGATCAGTTAGTAACAACTGAAATTTTTTGTTTAGTAGTTCCCATTGTGTCCATTAAGTTTTGTCAAAATATGCTCATCAGACGAAAAACTGCAACCTCTTTGGCTTATTTTAATTTTTTAAAATCTTTTGTTTATGTATTTGGTATAGGGTCTCACTACGCAGCTTAGACTCATAATAATCCTCCTATTTCAGACTCCCCAGGGCTCGGATTACAGGAATGTGCCACCACCCTCGGACTCGGTGGCTGGCTCCGCATGCTGGGGGGCAGGGCTAGCGTGGCACGTGGTGCCCGGGATTCAGCTCTGGTCCTCTGCCAGGCAGGTGCTTAGACCTCCGAGCTCTTCCCCCAGCCTTATTTTTTATTAATTTCATGTCTCCTTGTTTGAATGATAAACCCTCTTCAATTTCATTCTCTTATCTTGGCAATTTATGCTTTTTCCCTATGAGAAGATATAACACTTAATTCAGTTATATAGCCAAACTTATGTAAATGTGTTCTGTTTTCTTTCCCCAATATATCTAGACCATTTTTTGTCAATGTTGGAAAAAGTTACTTGAGTCATGTTATTAAATTCAACATTTTAAATTTATTTAGGTTTCTCTTATAATAACATTTTCATTTATTTTTCTGAATTAGAAATTTTACAAATGGGTGACTGATCAGAAGATAGAACATGAAAACCTCTCAGTTGTTTCCCTGCCAAGCTTTTTACTGAATGAAGTACATTGTATTTTATTTAGAAGAATCAACAAAATAAATTTACCTGAAGTAATCTTTAAGGCAGTTAAAAATGCCCTGACTGGACACAGAGAGAGAGAGCTCAGCCATCTAAGGGTCTGTCTGGCAAGCACGAGGTCCCAGTTTGGTCACAGCACCACATGCCACGAGGGCTACCAGGACCAGGAATGATCGTGTAGGCCTGTTATCCCCATGCTGGGCAGGCTGACACAGCAGGATGCCGGCAAGTATGAGTTGTGAAGCAAGACCCTGTATCAAGCAAATAAAGAAAATTTTTATGAATGACTTTATTGCCATGATGTATTTTCTAATCTGTTTTACTAGAGGAAATAAAAGTTTCCCATGGGTATTTTGTCAATGTGAGAGGCAATGAACCTTATTGCCTGGAGTGGATTCCCCATGGTAAAAAGCATAATTTCCTAAGTTGTGGAGGTATTGTCTTAAAATAGAAATAGGATGACTTGCTGAAATAATATTTTGGGAAAACTTAAAATTTATATGTAAGTATCAGCAAAACCATACACCCTCAGTTTCCCCAATTATGTAACTAAGATACGAATATAAATTATTAGAAAAGCTACATCATTAAAACTAAGAAGACTCAAAAATGAATAAAATTCTATCATAATTTTTGTTGTTTTCACCTCATAATCGTTCTCATGCTTATTATTTTGTTTCAAATTCTTATTGATTTTGTATATATGTAATTTTCTTTAAAAATTATAAAAGGCTCAAGACGGCAATTTCTGGCATTGCCAGTCCCACAGATAACTGAATACTATTATGAACTAGTGGACTATATTGGATTATTTTGCTGAATTCACACACCTACAATATTTAGGTAGGGATACCCATCTCTGACAAAACTAAACAAACAAAGGGGATACAAATGATTGACCATTTTGTATCTGTATGTACAAAATAGGATAGATACACAGCTAATTTCTCTTAATTCAGTGAGTAGAAAAATTTGTACTAATAGTGTTTAGACAGGATATCATTCTGCGTCTTGTACTATGAATAACCACTAAGAAGACATGTATTAATTATTGAAACTGTCCTACTAATCGGTTTTGAAACTGTCTTATTGCTATTTGCTTCTCAATAAAATTAATTTAAAAAATGGAAAACAAGTTTATGTCTTTGCCCTCCACATCAGATCATTGACAAATCAAATAAACACATTGGAATTAAAAGCCAGGTTACAAAATCCTTGTTAGTTACCACCTCGGCTGGAGATTTATATTTGTTTAAAAAAGAACAAGATTACAGTGGACACCCATTATTCCAGGTGGTTACCATTCTAGAGCCCCATCTGCTGTGAAAAACTACAAATATGAGATATGTCCATAAAATGCCTACAATTTCCCATTTTTACAGTTAAACCCTGAATATGTTGTGTCTTCCACAGTTTGCTATTTAATTTAATAAAATTCTATGTTAAAGAAGCCTTAGGAAATATAGGACATTTGGAAGAATCTTTGGGATCTTAGGACTTTTATTGTTTCTTCTGTATTTTAGGGAAAGGTCTAAAGGGTGTTCACGGTCTCACTATTAGATTGAACTCATAGTGATCTGCCTGTTTACAGCCTCCCAAGAGCTGGGATTACAGGTGTGTGCCACCATGCCCAGTCTCAATTGCCATCTCAGAACATCCCTGGGATGGGACCTGCAAGGCAGGCCCAGGGATAGAATCCCCGGCCCCTGTGTCTGGCTTGCTGGTGCATTAACCTGCTAAGCTATTTGGCCAGCCCTAGGACTTTAATAAGAACTAAAATAAAATAATGTCCAATAATGCTGTAGTGAACTATACATGCTCCAGCAATCTACTGTAACAGAAGAATCCAATCTGGTGCACGAGTCTAGTACAGGGCAGTGGCCTATGAACCCCATGGAGAACTGAATGACACTCTGGGATCAGCTGCTTTCTACCATCCTGCCAAAACAATAATCGCCCAGAATATTTGTGGTTTCTGTGAAATTGTAGTGGTTCCCATGAACAGTTACTTCATTTCTAGAAAAAGACTGAGGCCGTGGACCCTGGAACACAACTGCACATTGGTGTACTGTATGATGATACTGTGGTATTAAGCAGTGATATGATAATCAGCATAATAAATGAGAGGAAATAGTTCTCCTTTTTCTCTGTCTTATAGTATTTAAGATTAAAACTACACACAACTTTATTTTCTCCTATAACAAACATTGTGTGTGTGCATGTTTGTGTGTCCCATATCTTCTGAAACATACTGAGAGTAGACCCAAACATTTTGTAAAATTTTGTCATATACAGTATCATTCTATACTCTTAAGTTAAGCACCATCCTCTATCATATTAATAAATTCATCTTGAGAGACATTATCTGTAGAATGGTTTATGCTCACTAAAAAAAAAAATTAATTGTTTTCATAGACTGCTGACAGACAGTATTGCACTTTCAAGAATCTGATGAAGACCAGCAGTTATTTGAAAGAATATACTTTTAGAAATATCTATATACTATTGGAAAATGTACAGTACATATTAATGATACAGTTTCATAAATACATCAGAAATGATCCATATCCATTTTACTTATGAGCCTAACAAAATTTTATTTCAATTCTTGTATTTTCTAAGTTGCTAAACTTCCTTTTGCTAAATCTTATTTGTATTTCTTTGCTGAGGCATTTTTCATTTATTTCAAACATGCATCTTATTAGTAGTTTTTTTTTCCATTTTGGGCAATTTTTATCAAAATGTCTTTTTTAAAACGTTTTTCTAATAGTTCTGTCATCTTGTTCCTCAAGGTAATGGGTTTTCTGTTTGTTTCACTCATTGTAAGTCTTACTGGTTCTTCATAGAGATCTGTGTTGAAATTTCTGGACACAGTGTTACTGTGGGAGACGGCCGCTATGAAGCCAGGGCCGGCACCAGGTGAATGGCAAATGACACAGGAGCAGGAAGCCTGATACATGCCAGAACCTCAGTAGCCCTAACAATTTTTTTTTCACTGCAACTTGCATAGGATCATCCACTCTGAGTGCTATTCATTTCGTTACAGCTATAATTAACAGAAACATATCTAAAATACCACAGTATCAAACCCCACAGTAACAAACCCCTACATTAGTTAGAACTATGCTCATCTTCCTATCTCATTTAGTGTGTCAACGTTACCTGTCTAAACTGTACCACCTGTTTGCATGGAGAAGTGAGATCAAATATTTTTTAGCCATATGTGGCTGGAGCACAGCAAGTATGATCTAAAAGATTTTAGACTTGTAGAAAAATGTTCCATCCTTTTGACTGGAGAAAATAGTTTTTTAGTAACTTTATTTTTCTATCCATGTGTCTGGGTTGCCAGCCTTCTAGCCTCTTAATGCCCAACAGGCAATAGGAAGAGCAAGGACCATCACTTCTTTCATTAAGCCCTAGGACTCCAACCTAGTCTTTCTTTCCAACTTTTAGATCAGTTCACTTTCTTTTTTTTTCTTTTTTCATTAAATATAGTATCAAGTGGTTTGGGATAAAGACTGTGTAAGAGGAAATATGGGATATAGGAAGCCTTCTTAACAGTTCTAGGAGAATTATGATTTCATTTTTATGGAGATAGTGCATATTATTTTAGCTGAGTATTATGATTTTGAAGGATAAACTATTTCTCTTTATTGACCTAAATTTTGCTGCTACTGCTAGAGATTCAAATTTCCCATAATTCAGTTTTTCATGAATGTCAAATATGATTCTTTAATATGTATCTTTACTTATATTCTTCAACTTTCATGAAAGAAATAAGCTTAACAAAACAGTTAACCTCTCATGACATAGCATATAAATTTTAAAATTTAATAGTCCACTTACTGAAGCTTGAATATATTGACCCCGTTGCCTTATATCACCGAACTTTTATGTCTTTGTGCATAAAAATGAGAAAGTAACAAATGTTGGAAATATCAGATACAATGGTGCCCAGTCAGTATGCACAGAAATATTCTTATTATTATGCAACTTTGTCCTTTCCTTTGTACTTTAAGCTTGTATTTCTAAATTGGAAACTCCAGCTGAATATAGAGGCTTTCAGTGAAATGTAAATTTATAATAAAAACAGCAGACTAAAACATCTATGTAGCATGCACCTACAATATATGAATGACAATGGAATACCCATCTCTGACAAAAGTAAACAAAAACTGGAGACATAAATGAACAAGCATTTTGTAGTGAAAAAATATATATCTGTACATACAAATATATATCTGTATATACAGCTACTTTCTCTTAGTTCCATGAAAAGAAAGTTTTGAGCTAATAGTGTTTAGACAAGATATCATGTCTGCATCTTGTACTATGAATAACTACGACGAAGACAACAACATTCAATGTATTAATTATTGCAACTGTCCTACTAACCTGTTTTGAAACTGTCTCATTGCTATTTCTTTTTCAATAAAATTGATAAAAACTAAATCAAACATATATGTAGCAATGTACAGGCAGTGGCTTTGTAAAACCAAGTTAGTTCTGAAGGTAGAAATTTATATTGCAAGCAGGAATATTCCAGAATAAATCTACCTCAGAGATAAACATTTCATCTTTGTGATAGATGATCCATAACTTCAAAAGACAAAAAGATGAAAGAAACTGTGATATGTTACCTATATCACACTAGAAAAAGTCACAATTATTGGATGAATGTATTAGTTTTCATGATATTTTCAAACTTCAAGTAGAGCTTATTCCAATAACTTGTATTTTACATTTTGAATTTTAATTACAAAGGTGGCTCATGTCATGTAACTAATTCATTACATGATTCTTGAAAGTGGCAATTTTCCTGTCCATCACTTAATGCCATGTTTAGGAAAGGAGACACAATTCTGCTGAATCCTCCTTTTTGAGAACCAAATTGTTTGTGAATAGGAGCAGTGGTGGACCGAGGTACTGCTTTATGCACAGGGAACTGTTTGAACTAAAAAAGACGATACCTCATAACTTCAAATGTTTTGTTATTCTTGGTATTGAATCACAAAGCTTTGTTTGGTTATCTATAAAATAATGCAAGATGCAAGTGGTATCTCATTACCTCAAATTTATTCATTTTTATTTTTATTATTATTTTTTACTTTTGAAGAGAGTATGATTCTACCTGCCCAGGGAGTGCTGACACAGCTATCGAGATCAGGCTTGGCTGGTGGTGTGTGTCTGCAAGCCCAGCACTCGGGAGGCTGAGAACAGGAGGCTCACATAAGTGCAATCTACGCAGACACTGTACTAAACATATACCAAAATAAAAATGATAAATACATAAAGGATTCTTAAAAGAGAGCACAAAACTATTAAAACAAATGATACAAAATTTCATTAAACAAAATTATATATATATATATGTATGTATTTTTACTTATATTCTTCAACTTTCAAAGAAGAAATAAGCTTAACAAAACAGTTAACATCTCATGACATAGCATATAAGTTTTAAAATTTAATAATCAATTATATATAATGTATTATATATAATGTAATATATATATATATATTTAGGGAAGGGTTTACAAGGTGTTGAGGGTCTCACTATTAGACTGGACTGATATTGATCCACTTTGGTTACAATCTCCCAAGAGCCGAGATTACATGTGTGCATCACTATGCCCAGTTTCAATTACCCTTGAAGCGCACCCTGTGGTGGGGCCAGTAGGGCAGGCGCAGAGATCGAACCCCCAGCCACTGTACCTGCTTGCAGGTGCTTTAATCCGCTGAGCTATTTGGCTGGCCCCTAAACAAAATAGTATTAAAAGCAGTTTTTGTCTATTACAACTTCAGTATTGTACTTGAAGAAAATGGAGCAACCTGCATGTGATTGTAGTTTAAATCAGTCACCGATTTCTCTTCATCTTTGTTTAAATGTCTAATATTTAATATTTCCCTTTTTGAAGGAGTCTATTCACCACTGCCTCACTTCCCTCTGTTGATTTTCCACTAAGAGATTTCAATATTGTTTATGTAAACTTAAAGATCAATGTTTGCAATGTTTTTCTTTTTCCTCTCTGACAATCTAATGGAAGGCTCTCACTCTGGCTTACAGTCCCTCCACAGGGATGTCCTTTTAAGATTGCTGTTCTGTCACCTAAGTTCACCAGCTAAGGGGATCTCCGTAGGTCTCTTCTGATCTATGCACATGAATTGGGCCGCCAAAGCCTGGACTTGGTACCTATCACTACCCTTGTTCTACCCTAGCCCCTTTGTTCCCCTGTCTTTCCTTTTCCAGCTCTGAGCACCCCTGAGAAACCCCCAGGGAAGCAAGCAGGAAAATGACTGAAGCTTGCTTCTCTCTTCGCTGTTCCCTGTGAGGCCTTTGGGGAGCCAGTGATTCGAGGTGATCTTGACTATCATTCTTGAAAACACATTTTCATGTGCTCTGTTTAAGTACCATCAACACAGAGAGCTTTGAAAATACTTTCTAAAATGCCTCTGACTCTCATAAAGATAAAAGTGATTCCTCTTATCACCCAGTTCTTTTCTGGTAAAGATCACCCTGTTAGAACCAGTTACTGCCACAACTACTGACACTGGGCATCCAGTTGCTTTTCACGCAGGCGATGTGTCATCCCCAGGTCCTTCAAAACCGAAGCTTTTAAAGCCTTTGAAACTCATTCTCTGAGTTTTGACAGCCAAAGAACAAGATGTCAGTACTCTTGAATGTGTTCACCCAGAAGCTGCTTGCTTTCTACTCTACAGTCTCTGTTAGAAAATAAATAAAACATTCCCCTGCTACAAAACACAAAATACAAGCAGTCACTCCTATGGTTTTAGTGTAAAACTCCATCTGATCTGCACTCGCTACCTCTACCTATGCAAAATAGAGATGGTGGCTGCATCTCCCCTCCACCTCCGATTGGATGATTCGTACACACAGAATCTGTCACTATTGGCTGCCACAGGTGGTGGGTTCTAAGGCCCCAAACTTGACTGGGAAATTAAGGTCCTTTGGCAATGAGCTCCTGTCTAAAATTGGTGAAACTCTCCTTCTATAGAGGTCACAAAATTATAGAAGCTCAAATTGCCCCTTTGAATTCCATCAGTCCCCCTTAAGGCTGTCTTCTGTCCTGCCACCTGGATACATACACCTCCGGGCTCCCACTCAGCCCTGACCAACCCATCTAATCAAGTGAAGAAATTAAGTATTGTTGTTTTACATGATTTTAAGTTCTTTTAAATTGAATTAAGTTGGGGCTGGGGAGATGGTTCAGTGCAAGAAGCACTTCACACCAAAAAATAAATAAATAAAATAAATGAAATGAAATTATTGCTTTAAGCTTTGCAGTAATTTGTTATGTGACAGTAAATAATGGCTACATGACATGTTATTTGAAAACACTCCATTCTTAAGAAAAATAACTTCTAATATAAACTTCTTGATTTCAGGTAAATTTCCTCTACTAAAGTACTGTACAGTGAAAATGGAAATACTCATTTATTAAGCTGATGGAGCATATGTGAAGACACTGTATTGAATTATCTAAATTATCACCTCATACTTCACCCAGGTACGGACGTTCAGTCTTTCTGGATGCCATTTGACCTTCAAGTCTTTGGGCCGAAGCCTATTTGTCTAGGTTAATTTCAAGGCAGTCTATTTGGAGCCCTGGAGAATTAACTATGTGACCTTTGGAGTTTTCCTCCAGCAGTATGGTTCTATGATTAATGCTTGATTACTTGCTTTCATGGCAGCATCTCACGGTGTTAATTCAGCATATGAAAAATCAAAAGCTATAAGACTTGTAACAGGACCTAAGCTTGCAAAAATTAAGACTTAAAATTGCACTTCAAGAATAAGAGAAAAATGGCAAAGGAGTGGTAACTCAAGCTTCACCAATAGAAAATATTCACTGCACATGGAATTTAAATTTAATAATGTTGATTATTAAAATATTTCAGGAGCTATGCATTGTAGCGCATGTCTATAATCCCAGAAACAGGGAGGCTGAAGCATGTGCATAAGTGCAAGTCTCCACTGAGCTTAGTCCACACAGTTAGTTCAAGGCAAGGCTAAGCTATGTAGAGAGGACCCTACCAAAGGAAAAAAAAAGCTTAGGTTACAAAATTGATGTAAGTAAAATGTTAGTAATGGTACTGTGTTACTGTTATTAAAGAGCCACAGAGGAAAGAGATTGAAGTTCTATAGTGTGCCTGGGGAGAGTCACATGAAGAGAAAAGTTTTTCTCAGGCTCTCACAGAGAGCATTCTGGTCAAGCATTGGCTGTGACTCATCCACATGGATGACACAGACAAAGGAACTACAGAATAATGTACAGGACTACAAGATAAACCCTGAGAAGACTTCAATGACCACATAGGAAATATAAAGTTCATGTGTTGATATATAAGTTTTGATCTACCTAGGTCTTAACCATCC
>PVKA01043720.1:0-16595 GCA_004027165.1 Ctenomys sociabilis
GATGGCATAATGTTGAAATTTATATACTGTGGGTATTTCACATACACACTTGATATATTTTAAATATTATACTTCATGTCACCCTTCCTTCTCTTGGTTTCCTGTTGGCAAAAGATCTATCTTCCACTTTTCATTCTGTCAATGCTGTGTTTTACTCAATATTTATACACTGTGTTACTCAAAAGAAAAATACCATGGCTTTCAAGCTTGTGTGTCTAATTCAATATATATTTTCTATTTGTGGCAATTTTTATTTCTTATGTATTTATTAATGGAATAAATGAAATAATGATTTACCTTCTTTTACCTGTCTTTCTTTGGACTAAACTACACCAGTCAGGACCCTATTTGATTGGTATATTGTAGATATAAATGATAACTTTCATCGCAGAGAATTTACACCTGCACATGATCTAGTTTGATTCTTTTATTCCCCCTTCCATTCTCCTCTGATCAATTCACTTTTTCCTCCTTACTTACAAAAGCTCTGTTTCCATATTTTCTTATTCCATTCTTCCTTTCCCCTCCTATTCTTTATTGCCCTTTTCATTTGAATCTTTTCTTCCCACTTCCCATTGTCTATTATGAGTTTTGGTCCAAACTAAAGTTGAAAAACAATGGGATATTTAAGTATATATATTTGACTTACTTCACATAAGAATTTGGTGTCAGGTGCATCCAATCACCAGGAATTATTTAAGTTTATTTTTATTTGTGAATAACTAGTACTTCATTGCATGTACATGAATCATACATCATATTTATCCATTCATTGGTTAATGAATTTGAGATATTTCCAAAAATGTGCTGTTACAAACTGTGCCACTACAAACGTGGGTGTGCATATATTGCTGTCATATGACACTTTTAAATCTTCCAGGAATATATCAGGAAAGGGAATGCCTGGACCAAATGGAACCACTGATTGTCATAGTGATTGCATAAATCTCCGCTACAACCAATAATGGGAAGTTTTGCTTTTACACAGCCACTCCAGAATTTGTTATTGGGTGATTTCTGTATAACAGTCATTCTTTGTGGAGAGAGACAGAGTTTCAGCATTCTTTTAATTTACACCTCAAGAATGACCAGTGACATTGCTCATTTCAAAATATATTCATTTGACATTTTCACTTCATCTGAGAGCATGAGGATGTATATTTATTCCAGATGCCCATGTTTGGATTAGACATTTAAAATCGGTGGGGTCTAACTTATTTTTTAGTACTTTATATGATCCAGATAATAGCCTTTTTCCTGAGTAATAATGTTTTTTTTTTTTACTTTTTATTTTGTTGGTGATTTCTTTTGGTGTGCAATTTTTTTTGTTAAGATAATGTCCCCTTCCCTGGCAAGTGCAAGGGCCTGAGTTCAATCCTCGGTTCCGCCAAAAACAAAAAAAAAAAAAAAACAAAAAAAACAACAACAAAAAAAAAGATAATGTCCCTATTATTGATTTTTCTTCATATTTCCTGTGCATTGGAGTTTTGTTCATGAAGTCTTTGCCTATAACTATGTTATATTTAAATTTTCTGCTTTAATATTGTAAACATTTATCTATTTTGACTTAAATTTCAGCATGGTGACATTATTCTAGTATCATTTATTAAACAGGCTAACTTTCTGCCAGTGAAAACGATCTACTTTGTCAAAAACAAGATGAATTTATTTGAAATTATTTATTCATTCCACATAATTCTCAGACCTGTGTTTCTGCCAGTAATATGTTGTATGTAATTATTATAACTTTGTAGTATAATTTGACATAAGATATATATATATATATATATATATATATATATATATATATATATATATATATATATATATAGTAGTTTAGCACATGTTCAACAGGGTCCACAGATCTAACTGCATAGATCAGACTCATAGTGATCCTCCTGTTTACAGCCTCCTAAGTGCTGGGATTACAGGCCTGGCCATCACGCCCAGTTTAGTCAGCTGATTTTATACTCCCTGCCTTACCTTTGTTCCCCAGAATTATTTTTCTTATTCTAGGTCTCCTCTGATTCTAAATGAGATTTTATATTATTGTCTTTAGTTCTGTGAAACATGGTATTGTTATTTTTATTGGGATTGCATTAAATCTGTACAAAATTTTGAAAGTGTGACTATCTTCACTATATTGGCTGTTTCTCTCATGTGAAAGGGACATGTTTTATTTTGCTGACATCCTCTCAGAATTGTTTCTTTTTACTTTGTACATAAAATTGATTCCAGGTATTTCATTTTCTTTGCATGCTTTCATGAAATGTGTTGCTTTCCTAATTTCTTTCTCAGTAATTTTATTACTTGTGTAGAGAAATGGTATTGATTACTGAATATTGGCTTTGTAACCAGATATTACGCTATTGAATTTGTGTAATAAATCTAGAGGAATTTTGGTGGCATTGGGGTCTTTAATGTAGAGAATCACATCAAAGACCCCAAACATAATAATTTAAATTTCATCTCTTCTGCATGTTAGCAATTTGTTTGTTTTTCTTCTCTAGTTGTTATGGTTAATGCTTCTACAATTATACTTGGCAGAAGCTGTTATAGTGGTCATCATGGTCTTGTTCCAGATTTTTAGTGAAAGCTTTCATTGTTTGCTAATTCAGTACACTGTTGGCTATTGGCTTGTCACAGATTGGTTTTATCAGGTTGAAAAAAAGACTTTTTCCTCCATTTTTTCTAGGATTTTTTTAAAGAACTTTTTTGAGTTTTTCAAATGATTTCTCTGTATTTAATGATTATTGTATGGTTCTTGTTCTTGATTCTTTTAATGAGATATATTATATTCATTGAATCATATATGTTGAAACATTTTTGCATTTCTGGGATGAATCTTCCTTGTCATGATATATTATCTTGGTGATTTGTTGCTTTCCACTTGTCATTATCTTATTAAGGAGTTTTGTGTCTATGTTCATGGTTCCTTTTGTTGCTGTTGGATATTTTTTGGTTAGTATCAGGCAAATGTTTTCTTCCATGAATGACTTCTTGATACACATTTATTAATTGATATTGATACAGAAACCTGTCCATTTCTCTGTGCTTTGTGTTTTACTAAAATACTGGTTCTAGAAGTGGATATTAATGATCTTTTGGATAGGCAGAATACTTATAATTTCATACTTCTGTATTTTCTTGAGTCCTTTCTTCTTTTGGTAAAGTTGATTAAGTGTTTGCCAATTTTATTTAATCTTTCAAAGAAACAACTCTTCAACTCCTTCACTCATTGTGTTGATATTTTAGTGCCCATTTCATTAATATCTACTCTTACCTTTATAATTTCATCAATCATGTAAGTTCTTAATTGGTTTTTTTCTTAGTAACTTGAAGATTAACATTATTTGAGTTCACTCTAATTTTTCTGATATGGTAATTCACTGATTAATATTTCTCTTATAAAACTCCTTTTACAGTTCCCATGAGATGCAGAATGTTTTATTAGAATTATCATGGATCTATAGAAACTGTCTAATTTATTCTAACATTGCAGTTGTGACCCATTGGCTGTTTAGCAGGATGTAATTTTATTTCCATGTGTTTATGAAGTTTTATGGTTTCTTTTATCTAGGTTTCTACTTTCATTGGGTTATGGGTTAATAATATGTGTTGGAAAACCTCAATTCCTTTTAATTTACTTATGCATGTTCTATGAGCCAGTGGCAGATTTACAGATTGGTATTGGATAAAACCATCAAGCCTGCCCCTTTAGTGGCACTGAACGTCCACCTTGCTTCCATGAAGCTTTAGTCTGAGTTACTGATCCTTCACAGACTTCCTGCTAAATTAAACTCAACTCCAACTCACCATGGGAAACAGCCAACATCTATTTTCACTTTCCACCTTAGTTGGTCCCTCTGCTAAATGTCCACTGGCCATTGCCCTCTCTTGTGGACATCTAAATCTGCATAAGTCACTACACACTGTGGTGCTATATCCAGCACTTCATTTCATTGGTGCATTTCTCTATAAATGTCAGGAGGGTTACCTGTAGCCTTTGTGAACCTGCAGGTTCCAGCCACTTCTCTCACAGTAAGAGCAAAAGCACAGAGAAAGAGCACCATATTGCATACATTCTTCTGTACTATGCTCACTTATTTCACTCTCCCCATGAGGTTTAATTTTCACTGGAAATCTTTGCTGGTCCTGATTTCCTCTTTTTCTTCTGCACATTACTGTATTCCAGACTTTAAGCTCCAAATCTTGAAGTCTGTTTCTCTACTATTTACAACTCTGTTACCTTCCTCAGAATCCATAAGTAAGAATTTTCTCTGTAATACATAAATCTATGTATCTGACATTTCTCTAAGTCGTAATTTATGGCAGTTAGTATTCCCTCTGATGTGAGGCTCTGCCATTTATAATAAAGGTATATAATGAAACCTTATAATTATGTCCTAAAGGAATAAATTAAAAATTATTATCATTGTTTATTATTCTATTCTGAGTATGTATTTTTTATGCAGTAGTTTTTGTATTAAATTATACACAAAGTTCATGAGACTTGTTTTATAATAGCCAAGTTAATGGTTAGGTAGGGTACATGGATTGAAACAAAGTGTTTGAAATTTTGTCTAGATTATTGAATGTTTTACAGTATGGACTTAATTTACTTGTTCTAGAAAGGGACACATGAACATATATTTATCTACATAGACACTCACAAGGCAGTCATTTAAAGATTATTTTTGCTCTAAAAACAATTTATTGAAAGTATTGATAAGGTACAGAATTGAAAGGAAGACATCATCTTACATTGCATTATTGACTCTAAAGATCTATAAGTTACAAACATAATTTACTATGCAGGTAGAATATTAACAAAAAAAAACTTTAATTTTACCCAAGCTAAAAGTTACAATGAAAACTCCTGAGTAAATTGAGTGTATTTGACATCCCCATAAAATATAGACTGAAAACTCTCTGATGTGAAAGTATAAAATGATTTCTAGTTTTTAAGTAAAATAATTTCAATATTAAACACTAATTATCAGTTCCTTGCTCTGGAATTTAAAGACATTGATATCCTATTTCTTCTTCCTTCCTTTGCACCATAAGCTACTTCATTTTTGCTTTGAACTTTCTATTACCAAGTCCTTAACTTGAAATGGTCAACACTTTTACCATGAAACTCTTAACTTTAAAAAAATATATAACAGGTAGTTCTTGTTATTTATTTTAATTTTATTTTATTTTGAAGAGTAAAAATAAAAGCAAGAGCAAATAGCAGAAGCAAAGACACTAACAGGGTAACATACAACAACAAATATGTTACAGATTTTTAAAAACAAGAATAGCTAATTGACAACAGTTGTCAAGCTGGCGAGGTAGCTCAGCAGTGTAGAGCACCTGCTTAGGCAAGTACAGGGTCCGTGGCCCTGTTACTACATGCTGTACTAGCCCAGCCCCAAAGGCTGGGTGAGCTGAAAAAAACAAGTTCTTATATTATCTATTTTTATCATCAAATCTGTTGCTCAGATTTACAGATAATTATGTAAGATTGGACAAATTATTGAACATTACTGCTTGCTTTCAATACATCTAAATATTTTTTGTCTTTTTTAATATTTATTCTAATTAGGGTATAATAATAATTGATAAGACATAAGAAACAGTACACATTCAGAAGACTAACATGAGAGGTACTATAGTATGGTTTTTGTGTAACATATTGTTAACCTTGATGTATAGATCTCAGATATCATTATGCAGACAGTCAATTTGAAAATTCTGCACATTAAAATTCTTTTGCTTTCAAAAAAATGATGGGAATTATTAGTATAATCATCTCTAACATCCTGTATATATACTTGCATGCTTTCCACCTTTATTTTTCCTGTCTTTTCTCATTTCTCTTACCTTCATTGTTTAATCCTTACATTAAATTTTATTCTACTTTACTATATCCGTTATACTTTTCAGGTTTTATTTCTTCTCTCAGATTCTTATATTAGGGAAATAATACAAGATTTACACATGTGGATCTGATTCATTTCACTAATGCATACTACCTCTAGTTACACCTAGTTATCTATAAACGCTTATAAGCTTTTCTTTATAGCTGAGTAATACTCCATTATATAAAAATACCAATTTTTTATCCTGCCTCAGGTTTATTTGTACAAAGATCACAGGGGGACACCAGCTCCCCAACAGATGATACCCCATGGATCACACAAGTCCTTCTGTTTCAACATCAGCAGATAAGAGGCGTTTACCTGGAGCTTTCATGGGGGGCTGGACAACTTGGGGGTCCTGAGCTGGAGCAGAAGCTGGAGCCTGGAGCTTTGGTTGCCAACACCAATGACCCTTGGCAATGAGGGCATGGATACACTTCCCAAGGTTCAGGCAGGCAATGTAGGCAAGTTGAGTGAGCCTGCAGTTTACTCTCTTTGGAATGATCTTGGGCTGGACCTCCTTGGGCTTGACCTGGGGTTTCATAGCCTTGGTGCATGCATTCATAGCCTTGGCACTGTTTGTTTGCATTTTCTTTTCTTTTTTTAAATTTTTTTTTATTTTATTGAAGTACAAATATCAATCAGACAGTTTTAAGACACCTTAACAAGACAAATTTGATAAATTAATACACTGCAAATGGTTTTCATACTCTTTTGGTATCGAACAAGGTGCATACATGATATTATACTTACAGACATTATTATAGCAGATGTCTCTTAACACTAAATTAAGAGTGTAGCTGTTTACTTATCTTATTTTCATACCTGAATTATATCAAAAATTCAATAATTATTTTCCTAGTGGATGACCATAGTACTAGAAGCTGACATAATATCCTGTCCAACCACCATTAGTGCAAATCTTGCCTCTCATAGGATTATGTAGAAACAGTGTTATCTATCCCAACGGTGCTGTCTATACACACACATCATGATTTTTTCTTTCTATACCCCTTCCTTTGTTTACGCTTGTCAAAGGTGGGCACTCCATTGTCATTCAATAATTTAGGTGCTTGAACTCGACGACACAATCCAACACAGTTCAGCATTCCACAACATCCTGTAATCATCTCTAACATCCTGTATATATACTACATTCTACAATAATAGTGAGTTATTCAAAGAAGTTGTTGACCATAGCCATTTACAGCTCAGCTTAATATTATGGCCTCACGATGTATACTTCATTTTTATACTTTTCTGCTGGATGGTTAAGACCTACATAGAGCAAGACTTATATACCAACACATGTACTTTATGTTTCTTATGTGGTCAGTGAAGTCCCCTCAGGGTTTATCTTGTAGTCCTGTACATTATTCTGTAGATGCTTTGTCTGTGTCATCCATGTGGATGAGTCATGGCCAATGCTTGACCAGTTTGCTCTCTGTGAGATCCTGAGAGAAACTTTTCTCTCCATGTGACTCTCCCCAGGCACACAATAGAACTTTGATCTCTTTCCCCTGTGGCTCAATAATCTCCTTGTTCAGAAAATTTGGAGCTCACGTGAGTTTCATGATGTTGCAGGTTCTCCTGTCCTGAGTCTTTGCTGACCTTGAAAGGCTAGGGCCAAAATGTTGGCTGGCCTTGTGGCTCTTCTATTTCTCCAACTCTGATCTGTGAACTTAGGTTGTTAACCATCCAGAAGAAAAGCTGATTAGTACCCTGCACCATATGCCATTCACTTTGCCTTATCTGACTCAGTTGATTTTAGTTGTTGTACATTCCCTTTTGTATTTCTGCTTTTTGCTTGTTATACTAGGGAGACTATATGATATTTACACATGTGTGTTTGGTTTATTTCACATATGAGTATATGTTCAAGTGGCATCCACTTCAGTATAAATGCTTCAAACTTATTCTTAATAGCTGAGTAATACTCCATTATATAGAAATTTTTGCATTTTCTTGAAGCCCTTGTTGTGCTACTTGGCAAGATGCATACTCCTAAGGAACTTGGGATCTACCCCCTTCAGAGATTCACATCTTATGTGAGTTTGTTCTCTGAAAGAGCAATGATTTTTAGATCATTATTTTTAGCAATGTTAATAATTTTTCAGTACTAACTTTGAGTCCTACTATGCTTTTCAATTTATTTTTTATTCTAGTAACTTCTTTGTGAAGTTTTTTGTATATTCTAAGTCAAGTATCCTGTCATCTGCAAGTAATGATAGTTTAACTTCTTCTTTATCTATTCTTACTCCTTTTATTTCTCTCTCTTGTCCAGTGGCTCTAACTAATGATTCCAGAACTGTTGAACAGCAATGGAAATAGAGGACATTATTTTCCTATACCTGATTTGAGAGTAAAAATTTAGTGTATTTTCCTAATTAGAATTATGCTGGCTGCTTTTTTTGTTGCAGATAGCTTTTGTCAGATTGAGGTATAGGCCATCTATTCCAATTTTTGTGGGGCTTTGATCATGAATGAATGTCAGACTTTTTCAAAAGACTTTTCTTCATCTATTGAGATGATAATGGGTTTCTTTTCTTGTTCTATTTGTATTAATATAGTGTATTGCATTTATAGATGTGCATATGTGGAAACTTCTAAGTATTCCTGGAATTCTACTGTTGTGGTATATGATATTCTTGATTATTTGCTGTACTCTATTTACTAGTATTTTATTAAGGATTTTTACATCTATGTTCATGACAGAGATTGGCTTGTAGTTCTCTCTTTTTTGGTTGAATCTTTTCTCTGGTTTTCATATAAGTGTAATACTTAATGCCAGGAATAATTTTAGGAGGATTACTTCCTTTTCAATTTCATTAAAGAGTTTGAGGAGTATTAGGAGTTAATCTTCACTGAAATTCCTGTAGAATTGAGCTATGAATTCATTAGGACCTGAGCATTTCTTTTTATATAAGTTTTTTATTACATTTTCATTTTCATTGGCTGATATTGATTTATCAGAGTTTCTATATCTTTTTGAATCAGTTTAGCAATTAGTAGCTATCTAGGAATCTGTCAACTTATTGTTAATAATTCTGTGAAAGTACAGGTCTTTAAAATAGCTATTGATGATTCTGAATTTCCACAAGATCTACAGAAATTCACTTTTCTTTCCTTTTTGGTTGAATTTGTTTTCTTTATTCCCTTATTTTGAGCAGTTTTTCTAGGGATTATCAATTTTATTTAATCTTTCAAAGAACCAGCGTTTCGATTCATTAATTATTTGTATTGTTTTCTATGTCTCAGTTGCATGAATTTTTGCTCTAATCTTTAAACTTTCTTTCTGTCTTTGGCCTTTGGGTTTGGTTTTATCCTATTTTCCTAGAAGCTTGAGGTGTTGTATTAGGGTATTTAAGTGTTCTCTCTCTGTTTTCTTAATTATGTGAGTTTAGCATTATAAATTTCCCTCTAAGAACTGCTTTCATTATATCCAACAAATTCCAGCAAGTTGTGCTTGAATCATTGCTGGATTGTGGAAATTATATAATTCTTATTTAATTCATCTATAACCCATTGGCTACTAAGGAGGGCACTGATTTTCTTATGTATATGGGCTTTGCAGTTACTTTTATCATTAATTTCCAAATGTATTGGTTCCCTTGAGTTCTTCTGGGCACCTCTCCTTCATGTACATGAAATCTTCAAAGCAGAGTAGCTGACTCCAGTTAGCTGTTCCACCTCTGTGCTGCAAGGATGTCCCTACAGGTCTGGACTTCAATCTGGGCCTTACCTGGCCTAACAATATCCGTCAGCTCAGCAGGTCTAGACCTGCCAACCTCAGACTCGACCAGCAGGACCTTGCTTACATCGGGCTGCTGTGCTAGGCTCCATCAGGCTTTGCCCCATTAAAGTGGACCTACTGGGCCCCACTGGCTACTGGGCTCTGCAGCTCCTTTCAGGTGTGGCCCACTAAAAAGGAGTGGACACAATGGGCCCTGCTGGCTGCTAGGTCGGTGACTTCTTCCAGGTGCTGCCCATCAAAGTGGAGTCAGTTCTTGGTAGTTTTATGTTTTCTGATTTTCTTCATGTTATGTACAGATGTCTAATAATATAATTAAAATGGCAATTTGGCAAGACAGAATATTTATGCAGTGAGAACTTGATGTACTCAAGTTTGTTTGTTTGCTTGTTTTTCTGGTCTTCTAATCATATGTCCTATGGAAGTCTGAGCACAAACTGGTTTTCTCTTTCTATCTGCATTGTACTTCTTTTTTCTGGTAATAGTTTCATTTTTGAAAATCATTTAATAAAATACATTTCAGTAGAGATGTTTTAGGTTTGCTAGACCATATAACCTTACATGTATAGATCTGTATTTCAAGGAAAGCTTATTTCATTACTTTTTACAATGTGTTATTTTTTTTTTCATTTACTCATTTCTCTATAGAACAAATGCATAACTTCTTTATCACCAATGTTAACCTCATTTCTGGTTGTCTTTGTTATCTATATTCACTGGAATTACCCATAGCTTTAATGTGTAGAAAAGCTTTCACCTCAATAATTTAATGCCTTAACTATGTCTATTCTCCTTCTAACTTCTACCTTTAAATTCTTTTGTTCTTTCCTTTTTTTTCTTTAATTTAGGACAGGGTGTACAAGGCCTCACTGTGTAGATCTGACTTGTTGTGATCCTCCTGTTTACAGCGCCCAAGTGTTGAGATTACAGGTGGACACCGCCACACCCAGTGCCAATTGCAGTCTCAGTGTGCCCTGGGGCCTGAGCTGACATGACAGGCCCTGGAGATTGAACTCCCAGACCCTGCGTTTGCCTAGGCAGGCACTTTAATCCACTGAGCTATTTGGCCAGCCATAACTTTTAAATTATTTTACAGTTATTATTTTTCTTACTATTATTAATTGTTGCACGAGGTCTGAATTGTGGTTTTTACTCTTCATGAGCTTTTATTATTAAACTGAAATCATTATTTTTTGTTAAACATGAATTATTGATATGATATTCTGTTCTTAAATCAGAAATGTTGACGGAAAAGTAGGTTGTTCGTATTCAATGCGGTTTTGTAACTTTTTATTATATTTTACTGTATATTGTGTTTTAGAGTTTGTGAGGTATAACAAACACTGAAACATTTTAAGAGGAAAGCAGTAAGACGTAAGTGCTTTAACAGGTAATTAATTTTTTATGGTTGCTAAATGTTTAATTAGGAAAGCTCTTTAGTAAAACATTATATACTGTTATGAAAACACCACCCACTCTTAGAAAATGACCCTCAGCATAATAACTACAGTAATTAATAGAGGATTCTGCCAGTTTTCTCTGTCCTTAATATATTAATAGCATTCCAATTAATTGAATTTTAGAATCCATCTATCTAGTCATGGAATGATTCCAGTGAGCATGATCCTAAGATGAACATTACTCTCCTGTAACCATCATAATTCTAGAATTGAATTTATCAGTATTGTTCAGTGATAACAAGAGTATTCACAGGAACTTGAATATCCCAGTAAGTAGTTAAAATGACTCAAGCTGGTAATTTAAAAAGAAAATTGAATTTGTGTTTTGTGTCAGACATTATTTAAATTACAACCTAAAAATATCTTCTTGTTAAAATGATGAGTTTAATTGTTGCATTCATATTAAGCAATTCAAAATGGAGAGTATAAACAAATTAGTGGGGATACAGGTTGCAAAATAAATTTCAATGTACACTAACTTGATACTAAATATCTATAAAGTGGTACACTTCACTTCTCTCCGCTATTTAACTGTGGGCATTGTTCATCATTTCAAATAGCTAGAAATAGATGAATTTAACACACAACAGATACTTCATAATTAGTAAAGAGCATAATGTAGATATTTACTAATGTAAATGCCTAGAATAATGCTCCATCATACTTTTCAATTAAAAGTTAAGATACGAGGCTGAGCATGGTAGGAATGTATGCTTATAATCACAGCTACTCAGAAGGCAGGGGCATCGCATGTTCAAGTTCAATCCAGGCAACTCAGCAAAACATTTTCTCAAAATATAGTTTAAAATGTAAATGTAGTGTGGTCTTTGGTAGCATACTTGCCTAGATGTATGAGGCCCTGGGTTCTTTCCTTAGTACTAATATATATGTGATCATGTGCATGAGAAGTCCCCAGTTGTTCTTCCCTGATTTCTAGGTCTCACTGATAAGCCAGGCAGTCAGTGTTATGGTGGACATCTAAAATGCTTTTCTGCTCCAAATCTCATGTATTCAAGTTGAGTTTTTGGAAAATGATTAGATTATGGTATGTTCTACTCATCAGTGAAGTAATCCACTGAGGAATTCAGAGACAAATGTGTTGTTAGGCAGTGGAACATGTTTGGCGGTAGGTGAGTGGATATGACCTGGAAGGGTATATTCTTGTCTGCCAATCCATCCTTCTTCTTCTTTTCTTTTGAGTCAACACAGCATGTACAATTTTCCACCAGTTCTGTGATTTATTTCTGCTTTGGAGCTAGACAATAATGAACTGAAGTCACTGCAGCTGTAGTGCAAGGCAAACTTCTCTCTTCAATCACAGAAGTCATGAATGTTGTGTTAGCAATGGGGGAACTAACTGAAGACAGCCAGTGTGTGTTGAATGAATGAGGAGACTTTTAATAAATAACATAAGACAATCTGTGGAAACACTGGTGTTCTAGGCAGCATTTCCAAATTTTCTGAAAGGGAATATCAATTAGTTCATTTATATTTTTATGTTTGCTGGATAATACGTTCAGCTAAACACAGAGCTATATGTGATTTTACCACTTACAATTTGTCTTTATCAAGCTACTATACTTCTCACAACATTTAGCATATTTTATTTTCCTTCCTTCCTGAAACAGTCTTTCATCTTCACTGGCATTATGTTTTCCTCATTTTCCTTTTACATGTGGTTTTCTTTTGTATCTCCTTTGCTCATCCTATAACTATTAAAGAATCTTAGATATTTTACTCATCTACCATCATATCATTCTGTTACTTTGATGTTTTCATCTCATTTTACAGTTTTAAATATTATCTATAAACAATGATTTGAAAGTATATTTTTGCTTTGTATACCTGCTTTAAAATTTCAGATTTATGTAGTCAGCTGGCAAATTGTCATTTTATGTAGTAAAACATTTAAAACCTAATTTGGTGAAAATATGTCTCATGACCTTCACTTTCATTAACAGAAATCTCTTATTCCTTTCTTTACCACATTCTAAATATATTACTTTGGCAATTCTTTTGGGTTCTGAGACCATCATATATTTCATAGCTAGCAATTTACAATGTTAACTTTTTAGTCATGCCACTGTCATATCAAAAAGAAGCACAAGTTAAACTTTTTGGCTTTCCATTCATTTCTAATGCAGCATCAAATGATATGTTTCTAAAGTAATTTTGGTAATATTGACATCTATAAAATAGTTTTGAGTTTTTCTTACACTGTCATTAAAACATTTGAAAAATCTCATTGTTTTATAAGGTTGTACAAATGCTGTGCCTCCTACCTTTTTAAATATATTGACACATTTTACACACTAGAGCCTAGAATTCCTTTTCTGTGTCTTTTGGTCTTTGTAATAGGCACTTCCTAAGCATATATTACTATACTACTTGTACTCTGTATATTTACATAAGCATCTCTTTAAGACATATCCATATACAGCATCCCCCCAAAATAGTTTTATCGTATGAAACATTCTGCTTGCACAAACACTTTATTGCATGAATCTATGTTAAAGAAATTATCACTCCTGTGATCCATGTACTCAAGAGGCTGATGCTGGTATCACTATGGTGAGTAGCTAGACCTGTCTCAAAAAATGTATGTGGAAGGTTTGATTCAATCACATGTATCCTTTTATTTTGTTCTATTCAAATATATATATATATATATATATATATATATACATATATATATATATATATATGTGTGTGTGTGTGTGTGTGTGTGTAATATCTATATCTATATCATATATTCCAAAAGAAGGAATGTCAATATTTCTTGTTCTTAGTATAATATATATCTGTAGTCTCTAGATCCATATCTGACACATAGCCATCACTTTATTGTGTTTTAGCCATTACTTTAATAGGTTAAATAAATAAGAGTAAAATATTTCTGAAAAACAGAAAAATGATCAAGTATTAGAAAATAGTTACACTGTAATCACATTACTATAAGAAAATGTTGTCTGAAAATGTCCAATTATAGAGAAATGCATAAATCTGAGATTGTGTTGACATTCTGTATTAGTTTGAATTCTGCTGTTCTGCTAAAATACTTTAAACAAGCTACATAGAGGAAAGGTTTATGTTGGATCATGGTTTCAGGGATTTTCATATTTATTTGACTGGCTCCATTGCTTTAGTTTTGAGATAAAACAGAATTATGAGAAGTCGTTATGAAAAGGAAAGATACTTGTTTAGTTACACCCAAGAAGGAGAGAGATGGAGGGAGGGAAGGAAGGAAGAAGAGAGGGAGGAAGAAGAGAGACAGAGAGAGAGAGAGAGAGAGAGAGAGCATCAGAGATCTTTAGATTAATCCAGGATCCAGTGCTTGGATTATGGATGTGAGCGCTGCACGTGCCCTGGGGTGCACAGCCTGAACACAATGTAAGGAAGTGAGAGAGGCCTGCTATTGCCACAGCTGCTGCTCATCCCATTTTGATTTTGTTCTTAGCTGTTTTCTGCAGCCATGAACCGCTACCCTCTGTTGTGCCACTCCACCTCGTGACCAGCTGATTATGGACTGAAGCCTCCATTGACTGTGACCTTTCTTTTTGTAATTTTGTTTGTTGGATGTTTTGTCCCAGCAATGAGAGGAAAGTAGCTGAGACAGAGATAATTTTAAATCCAAACCATAAGTTCTCTATTTTGTCTCTAAAGACTTGTTTGCTTATAATGCAGAGAGCTTTTAGTTCATCCTTAAGCACTGGTACAATCTTAACTGTGACCATTGTTGAAAAGTTCAAGGCAAAAGTTGACTCTGAAAATTGAAAATTAACCTGAACAGCTATGTTTGGATCCTGTGAAAATCAAACAAGTTAAATTATCTCAAGATCTAATGGTACAGAGAAAGTATTTATATTTTAAAAAAGTGTGCATCTTAGCTACATTTTTCAAATGAGACAAAATGTCTTTTATCAAAAGTTAAAAATGTAAAGTTTTAATATATCTAAGTTTGTAGTTCATAGTTTGTTTGTTCCAAAGCAGGACTGTATGCCAGAAGATTGTTGCAGATGTTAAAAAGGAAAACATTTCATGGTATGGAAGGCAGGAAGCCACAAAAGCAGCTAGTGGACAACAACAGCCCTTTTCTGTTCTTTCTATTCTTTTTAGGCTACATATCCTTACAGCGAGTAGCACTCACACCCACAGTAGGCCTTCCCATTATCCATACTCAGAACTAGGCCAAAGCAAACAGTGGACTAATTTACTAATCACCAACTCTTGATCCCAGCAAAAGATACCTAGTCTCAAAATAATCATTCTAGATTCAACTACTCTTGAAAAGGGTGCATGAGGCTTTGGGAGAACATCTAAACCAAAGCTATAACAGATAATTAGGAAAATAAAAAGACAGTAGATGGAAGCAGAGTAGAGCAGACACTGATACCTGTAGCTCCATGTCTAGAATATAGATGCATGCTATAACATTAGAGTACTGAAGGACTTACTCCTAACAGAAAATCCTTGCTAGCTGAATTTTACTCGACTTCTTAGGCAGGCTCTCATAACTATCCATAATTTTTCTTGGCATACTTTCACTGTTTGTGGCACCTCTAACTTTACCTCTTCTCCACTGTAATTTTTGTTTTAGTCTCACTACTTTTGCAGTGCCTCTTCTGGGATACCTGCAAGGGACTTCATCTCTGTCATGTATTGTTGGTTTCTTAGGCTTCCCTTTGAAATCTTGGTGAAAGTCTCCATAGCACTGTACCCATCACATTCCCTGTGTTTACAAAGTCAGCCTCAGGTAAATGACATGGATGGCTGCCCCAGTGTTAGTAATAGCTGGGAACACTTGGACTATGGATGAAGTGGCCTTTTGGTGATTGGTTAGGTAAAGTTTTTCTCAGACCAGTTTACCATTTTATGTCTTTTGAGAAATATAACTTTAGCTATTTCCCCACTGTTTGATTGGAGTATAGTCTGACTATCAAGTTTAATTCTTTGATGATTTATATCCATGTTTATTCTTTTTTTTAATAAACTTTAAATTTGAAGAATAAAAACAAGAGAAAGAAAAACAAAAAGACAGGAATGTAAAAACACATATGTGACACATTTTCAAAACAAAAATATCTGATTAACAGTGATTGATGTATTATCTATTTTTGTCATCAAATCTGTTGCTCAGATTAACATATAGTTATGCAAGATGGGATTCAGGATTGAGTATCACCATATGCTTTCAAGATATGTTAAAGTTTTGTTCTTGTCTCTTGTTTTCTTTTATTACCTTTTTCAAAATTTACCTTAAATATGGTACATAATAAATGATATGACATTAGAAATAGTACACAATTAGAAGATCAAGATGACAGGTTTTTCAAGCATTGTTTTAGTATTATACATTGCTGTTCTCAAGGTAACTTCTTAGTTCACAGATAACAACATCTAGTGCTAGTCAGAGTGATAATTCTACATACTAAGTGCTATTTTAAAAAAATGTGATAGAAATTTTTAGGACTATGGCCT
>PVKA01043721.1:0-16647 GCA_004027165.1 Ctenomys sociabilis
TTAAAAAATTGAATGGTATAATTTTTCCAAAGCAATTAACTGTCTAAATTGATGATAAATGATTTAATATAAAATATTTTTAAAACATTATACTTCCATGTTAACATTACCTTGTAACATACCATCTCATGAAAGAGTACCCCAAGAAATATAAATTATTACCTATAATCAATAGGTCTCACTGAGTACTAATGTAAGAAAAATCATATCACATTCAGAGAAAGAAATAATAGCCATTTTGCGGTAAGGAGTGTATTTCATATAGGCACAAATGTGAAAGCTATTCTGAGAAGATGGAATAAAATGTGGACAAACATAATGAAAAACAAACATATAACCACAAGGTGAATTAGCACTGTGGTGCATGGGAAACAGAGGTCGTGAAACTGGAAGTGTAGTCACACTTGAGCTCACAAAGGTAATTGACTGCTAAGTTTGGAGTGTAGTTTAAAGGCAACAGGAAGGCAGAGAGTGTTTTGAAAAGGAGAGCAGTTAATGGAGATTTTAACAGTGACAGTTATTTTATGAGACCAGTTAGGAGGCTGTTGTAGCATTGTACACATGTTAGGTGAAGCTTATTAGCTAGATATGGAGACATGAAGCAAGAGAAATCTAAGGATAAAAAAGCAGAATTGCATTCTGCCATCATTTTGTGGATGGTAGCAATCAGGCTTTGAGAGATGGAATAAATCAGGCTTTGAGAGATGGAATAAATTAATTTTGTTGAGATGAAGAATGAGTTATTCAAATATAAGATTTTGGGAGGATGTGTAGGAGAACATTTGCTTAATGAATTCAGGGAAGAAGGCTTTCAAAACAAATTTTGCAAAGGTCAGCATATAGATTATGTTACAACTTCTAGTCATACATATATTTGGAGATGATATTTGGAATGTTAAAAAATAATGTAATCACTGAAAATTCTTGTACTTATGGGGGAGCAGAGGAGGGGAACCTAAGGAGGAATAATGAGCAAGTAGGTATATTAAAAAAGAAAATAAAGATACAGTGAAAAGGAGGATTTTTTAAGTAGGTTAAATCATCAAAATGGCATAAAGTGGTCAGTTACAATGAGAACTGAAGTGTGTAAAGGAATGTGATGAAAATATTTTGCTTCAACAGAGATGTAAAAGCAGAAATAAAGTCACCATGTGTAGACAACCAAATGTATATTGAAAATGATGGGAGAGAGATAGGACTGTTCATAAAACAATATGGGCTATAAGATGGCAAAGTTTAAAGGAAAATAGCTCTATATTATAGTTCATGAGTGATCAGGGTTTGTCCATAAAGTACTTGTCTAATCTTCAAGTATTCTACCTAGTCTACCTTCCAGCACATATAGCGCTTCTGTTTTAATATTTAGATCTTTGAGCCATTTTGATTTGGTGAAAGGTATGTATCTAGCTTTAATCTTTGGCAAGTAGAAAGCAAACTTTTCCAGCATCATTTGTTAAAGAGGCTATGCTTCATACACTGAAAACACCGGGATCCTTTGTTGGAGATAAGGTGACTGAGTATGTCTGAAGTTATTGCTTTTTTTTCTTCTTTCTTTCTTTTTTTGAGGCAGTCTTGCTATGTAATCCCAGACTGACTTGAACTCATTACATACCACAGGCTGGCCTTAAACTTTTGGTGATCTTCCTGCCGTAGCCTCCTCAGTGCTGGGATTACAGGCGTGAGGCATCAGGTCCTGCTGTTTGACATTGTTTTGGTGTCCCCTAATCTATTCCACTGATCCTGCCTAGTTTTGGAGGAGGTAGAGTGGGGTGGGGGGGGTCCTGTCTAAATTTTTGGTCAACATTTTTTATTCAATGCTTAAAAGCATTACTTACTTCCTAAATAAATGCATGACCGATAAACGTTGTAACTAACCAACCTAGTTAGCATCTTGGGTCCTAGTATTGAAGGCTAGCGGTCCTTGCTCTCTCAGTAGCAGAAACCACCGACAGAGTGAAGGGACAACCCACTTCCATAATGAAGTGTTCCTTAGACAAAGGCCTACTGTTGAGAATATGTAAAGAATTGAAAAAATAAGACCACCAAAATTTAAAGTCTCAGTCCTAAAATAGGCATCTGCAATAAATAGAAGTGTCTTAGATGAAGTAGAAATAACAATAAATATGTGAAAAAATGTTCAACTTGATTGGTCATTCGAGAATGTAAGCCTGCGAAGATTTCCCATAAATCCAGGAATAAGTCTGAATGTCTGACACACGGTAGGCAACCTCCAAATGCTGGTTTCCTTTTTTATCCCTTTTCTTTAGTAATAGGGGAATAGTGGATGGTGATCATGAATTCTAAGAATGTGCTAATGCCATTATATTTCATATCATAAACCTACATATTTTGGGATTCTAATTTAAATTATGACATTTTAGTGATCCCATAAAATAGTTACAATCACATGAGTTTCGATTTTTCATCTTAGTAACTGTCATAAAATTGTTGTCTTCACTATGGGAATTTTATGTGTTTAAAAAAAAGAAGAAAAAAAAAGGCAGATGCCCACTGCTGTTTTTGGTTACACTTCCCAGATCTCCTGTATATGCATACAATTGCAATAATAATGTATCTATCATTTGAATATAATTAAATGTATTTCTCCTAAGTTTTATGCATTTAAACCAGGGTTTCATGAGGCTAGTACTGGGAAGTGACAGAGTCATTAGGAAGTATAGGCCTAGTAAGAAATACACAGGTTGATTGGGACACATAGCCACAGAAGAGATTATGTGACCCTGGTCTTTTTATAGTTCCTATTTAGTGAGGTAATTTCTTTGTCTGTGAGCATTTCTGCTGTTTGCCAAGAGGACCTAGCCAAATTTGGTGCAATATTGTTTGGTAGACTTTCAGTATCTAAAACCATTTGGCAGACTTTCAATTTCTGAAAACCAATAGGCCTCTTTTGATTAATGCTTATTTTCTTCAGGTATTTTGTTGTGGTAACAAAAATAATAAATACAGTGATTTTTTTGAGTGTGGAAAAAGTTCTAATAGCATTGAAAAATAGCATGCATTCTTTATAGCTTAGTATGGAAAGAATGAACATAGATAATTTCCAATTTTGATATTAATTAAAATAATCTATCATCCACTAGGTAAATAATTATTCAATCTTTGATATAATTCAGCTGTATAAAAACATGTAAATATAATGTCATGTATGCACCTTGTACAATACCAAAACGTTATGAAAACAGTTTGCAATGTATTATTTCATCGACTCTGTATGGTTATGGTGTTTTGAAACTGTTTGATTGACATTTGTATTTTAATAAAATAAAAGTAAATGGAAAAATAAAAAAAATAATCTATCATACATTGAAAAGCTTACTAATCAACATGTAAATGTTTGAGTCCTTTGAAATAGATTTTGAAGGAGTGGAAATAACTCACAAGGAATATATGACTCCTCATCTAAGAAATCCTTTCCTGGTTCAAAGCTATGATGTGTTCTTCATCAGATTTCATGATGTTTCTTAACAGGATAAGGCACACTGTGTGAGTAGTAACTGAAAATGAAATACAGGTAAGATGTGGAACTATGGAAACTACTCAAAATCACCAATGACACAAGAAATGTAAATTAAACCAATGATGACATGATATGTGTGCTTATTATACTTAAAAATTGTATAAAATTTATAAATATTGTAAGTGAAAATGAAGTAAAATCCTTATTTTCTTTATATAATTGAATTGTAAAACTGATCCATTTAAAAGTTTTAATTTTTAAAAGTTAGAATTATGTCAAAGCCTTTAAAACACTGGTGATCTTTTACCCAGGAATCTGTGATATATTCTGAGGAATACTAAAAGTGAAAGAATCAAAGTGCAGGGAATAGCTCAGTGGTGGAATGCTTCCTTAACGTGTGTGAGGCCTGCACTGAATCTCTTGAATCTCAAAACAAAGCCAAGAAAAACCAGAACAAAACAGCAATAGGCATCAAAATGTGATTGTAATATTTATAATGATAAAATACTGGACACAAGGTAAATTTCAAACACGAGGGAAAGGGTTCAAGAAGTTAGGTTATGTGAAGGTTGTATTGAAATATATTCAAAACTGTTTTTTGTGATACAGAATTCTGTTTCTTATATTCATGACAAGGATAACTTTTATTAGCAGAATGGACCGTCTTACCTTGGACCTATTCCTTCTTGGAAGATGACAAGTTTTATTCTTTAATATTTTTCCTGTTTCTTTAAGTTTGTGTGAGTGTGATTCAAAGTATGACTTTGAAATATCCGTGTATTGGGGAGGAGCTGTTAACCAGTTCAGTTCAGGCAGTAATTGATGGAAATGAACATGTCACTTACTGGAATGAGAAGGTAAAACTGTAGGTGGGGGAAATTTGCAAGAGTTTGTGTGTCAGTGAAATAAATTATGACCAGCAACTGAGTTAGGGATTCATTGTCATGTCTGAAAAAAGCTAGGCTGCAGCTGGGCAGCAGATTCATAAGTTTGAGCCCTGTTTGTACAGTCTTAGGGACTTAGTGAACACTTATCTTAAAAATAAGCAAACCAAAACAATCCCACTACCTCACCACAACCACCACCACCTAAACTAGGTTAAATTAAATTTGTGTTATAAGATGCACTGCTGAAAGTAAAATACAGTATATATAATTTTTCTTCAACCTTTATAAATTCATAGCTGGAACAGATTTTTGCAGGCAATACAGATTAAGAGAAAACCGAACAAGTTTATTAACATGTATAATATACAGCTCGTGGGAGAAGAGCAGTCTAAGGCAGAGTGTTAGGAATCTACTTTAAATAGTATTTAAAGCCAAGGAGACAGCTCAGTGGTTAAAGTGCCTGCCTGGCAAGCGCAAGATCCCGAGTTCAATCCTTGGTACCAGAAACATATTTCGACAAGGAGGATACATGTCAGCATAGTGACAAGATAAATGAAAAGTAGCCTAGGCCTCAGAGCTGAGACATCTGTGCTAAAGTAAATTTCTAGGAGGACATCTGAGCACATATTCTTCTGGTGATGACATGGAGCTAATAAGCAAATGCTGTACAGGAAAATTTGTATCCTGTCTAGAAGTGAGAAAAGAAAAGAAGAGGGCAGGAAAATGCATTGGCTTTGTGAAGCCTTCTGTTTTCAGGCAAAGAAAGTGGAGGGATTCCTTTTTCACGATCATCCTCAGCTCAAAATCCCTTACAAGGAACATAAATATTTTAATTTCCTTCCATCCACATGACTGCTCTTTAGTACATAAAAGAAAGATCAAACTTCTGCAATTATGATTTGCTGCAAGAATTGGTTTCTGAGGAAGCAACTCTTTTTTCATTGACAAAATCCAATAGCCCAATTGCTGAAGAAAGAAAGTGGAGAAGGAAAAAAGAAGAAAGGAGAGATGGAAGGAAGACAAAAAGGAATGAACAAAAGGCAGAAATTTGAAAAAATGGAAGAAGAAATATCTGATGTAATGTATTTAAATCATTATATACTAAATGTCATTTGGGGAAGTCTAGCATGTTTATAAACTCTACAGTCTTAGTACTGATTGTGTTTGTTTAATGGGGCCTAAGATTGTTTTTGTTCATTTTGTTGGAATTTTTAAAAATTTTTGATAAGGACAGTACTTTTATTTTTAATTTGGTAATACTTTTGATTAAAAATACAACATAAGACACTTTTTCTCTTTTGTTATGTTAGATGCACGTTTTAAGAGAAAACTTACAGTGGTTTTGAGGAAGAGAATTTACCGCACCCAAGAAGGTATCTCATCAGAGTTGATTTCATAGAGCCATTTGTAAGAAATGTTCTGGCAGTGTTTGAAGGGAACAGCCTCTCAAATGCCTTTACTTGATTATACGACAGAGCAGAAGTCTACCTAGTGTTTTGTCTTCCGATTTAAAGTGATTTCATGCTACTGGTACTCTTTGAACCTCTCACTGTGTAAAATATTAAGAAACTTTTGTGCTCAATTTTGACACAAACCAGTTACTATTTCAATAACTCTGCTATAAAATGCAATGATATCACTGGCTAAACACTTAGGAAATCATACTTGCTTTATTTTCAGATACTAAGAAACAGTGATTCCTTGTGTTAGAAGCACTTATGCAGAATGAATCATTCTCTTGAAAAACGCTGGGAAAATAGAAAAATCAGTAATGATTTAGCATGTACTCATTGTTAGGCATTATTTAAAATTTTAAATATATGTTACACGTATATTCACAAAGTAGGAGGTGACAGAAAACTAAGGAGAACAGGAACTTCAACATGTTTGCACAATCTTTAGGGGTTTGATATATCTGACAAACGGTTCTTTTGTTTTTTGCTGGTCACATTGCCATAGTTTCCTCATTAACCAATCCACAGGGTGCTGGGGCAGAAATGAAATGCTATGCACAAAAATCAAGCAAGAATTTAAATATCAGCTCGATTCATATATATATATATATATATATATATATATATATATATATATATATATGTGTGTGTGTGTGTGTGTGTGTGTGTGTGACACACACACACATATAGACCTTGGAGCTGAGACATCTGTGCTAAAGCATATATATATAGATATATATATATATATATATATCTATACATATATATGTATGTGTGTGTATATTAGGTGTGCACCACCAGCATATGCACACCTAATATACACACACATACATATATATGTGTATATATACATATGTGTGTACACATACTTGTATATATATATATATATATATATATATATTCCATATATAACAAAAATATATATTTTTCTCCATGGAAGTTTTAAACTGTAATCCATAATTTAGTCCCTTGTGTCGCTCTTGGATTACTTTTTCTTCTGAAGGTCCACAAAAATGGAATTTCATTAGGTTTTCTTCATAGGTTTTCCAGGTATGTTCAATTCTATCTGAATCAAAATGGAACATGATATAGACTCTCAAGCAAGTATTTCTGCAATTAGAAGGCAACTATTGTTGTGAATCCCTTGTGATAAATAATATGAGAAACTAGTGCTATCTTTTATTTTCATTTATTCACATTAAATTGCTTGCTTAATGCTTTAATTATTGGAATAAAATTTTATCAGAAGCACCACTAATAAAATTTAATTGTTTTAGGTTAGCTTTGAAAGAATGATGAAGACAACAAAATAGTGTCTTTTTTAGTGGCATATTTTTAAAATTAAACATATTCTAAAGATGTCCTTGGTTTCAATATGTTTTCAGCATAATTGCATTTAGTATTTTATTCTAGTCTATAATAAGGAATTTATGAAGAGGTTCTTGATTATTGAACCAAAGAATAATTATTCTGCACTTATCTTACAAACCTCACACAAACATTTTTAACATTAATCCAACAAGAATTCTACTGAAACCAATATTAACCAGAAAGCATGTCTTGCAGATATGCAGTTTCCAAGATGTTTTATTATTAAGTCTTTTGTAGTTTCCTTTTCTTATTTCTATGTAGTCACAGCCTTCTGATAGTCAATTCTTTAAATTTTCAGAAAGTCACGATTTAAGATTCATTTTACTAATGTTTTAAAAATGTCCAGTTATAAGTATGAAAACCATTTAAGAACTCATTCCTTAGATTTATGTTAAAAGTTTGTAAATTATATATTCCTTCAGATTTTGATATTATGACAAAATTCCATAGATAAATCAATGCATAAAAAGATGAATAAATAAATAAATGGCTCAACAAAACTTAAAGGACAATAATTAAAAGAGGATATTGAATGGAAATTTTTACCTTGAAAGTTTTGATTTCAAGAGTCTGACACATACCCAGCATGGTGATACACAGCGGTAGTCTCAGCACTCAGGAACTCCGAGGTAGGAGGACTACAGATTTGGGCTCAGCCTTGGCAGCTCTGTGACTCCAAGAGACCCTGTCTCAAAATGGAATGGATCAAATGGGGTAGGGATGCAAATCAGTGATGAGCCCATGGGCTCACTCTCTAGTACCAAAAAACAAAAAAGCCTCAAAAGAAAAACCAATAGAACTATCTATATAATTAAATATTCATATATTTTATTATTCTAATTTAAATATTCAATAATTTTTAAAGTGCCCCCCCAAATTATAGAAATCTCAACATTATACATATTACTATTTACTTAGCACTATGTTGACAAAGAAAACATAATGGCTTTAAGAAATGAGATTAATTTGGGTGTAGTTCATGTTCAAAAATATGTGGACTTATATGCTAAAATATGCATATTGCATGAAGATAATTGAGAACAATTATTTAGGTGGCTAAATGACATTGCTGTAACATATGAGGATGGATTAATGAACACAAATCTTTAGGTCTATTTCATACACATTTACTGAACTGTAATCATGACCTAAAAATAAAAACAAAGCTAGAAACTGTGGCACTAGCTGAGCCTGGTGGTGCACACCTAATCCTAGCATTCAGGAGGTTGGGGCAGGAGGAGTGCCATGAGTTCAAAGCCAACTTAGGCTACATAATGTCTAGGTCACCCTGAACTGACACTGCCTCAAAAAAATCATAACTATGATTTTTTTGAATATTGTGACTTGATATGTCAAGTGAAACTATTTTTATTTAAAATGTTTTCATTGTGATATCATTTTTCCATAGTGAGGAATATGGAGACCAAAGAATACATAGACATAGGCGGGAATTGCGAGGCATTATTGATTTTCATTCTACATTCTTGAATGTACCTCAGTGATTATGGGTCTCTGCAGCGTATTGTCACTATGAGCCAACTTCATTTTTCTTTCTCTTCATTTAGTGTTTTGTTATATGATTCCTTTGGCTAACAGAATGGTGTGGAAGTGACTACATACCAATTCTAAGCCAAGGCATCAAGAGATCTTGTATGGCTCTATTTTCTTTATTTTCCTGTAGCTATTACCATAGGAAAAATTTGCCTTTGTAAACTCATCAGTTCCAAGAAAAAGATGAAATATAAATGGAAGGGAGCAATCCCCAGCAGCGCAGAGCCGCAATGGGAAATTTCCTAGCGGGCAGTATGTTTGTGAGCGAGGACACCTGAGACCTTGGTCAGTGGAACTCCTAGGTGATCTATAGAATTGTAAGCTAAAGCTGCGTACCTCAAAGCTGCTGATAAATTTTAGTATTTTATATGAAGAATTATTGTACTCCTAATTTCTTTTTTTTTCCTCAAGAAGTTGGCAGTAAATCAGGAATAGAGTGGAATGACAGAAATCTTCTTGTAGGCCCTGGTGATCTTCCTGTTTCAAGTGACCCCATCAACTACAAGAAATTAGAATGGTAAGCAAAGGCTCTTTGCAGAAAACTGATCAAATGAGTTAATTTCTTTATATGCATTATGAAAATAATAATCATTATGGTAAACTACTGATTTCCAAATTCATAAATGAAACAGTTTGAAAAAACACTTACTGAAAATGAACAAAATTGTTTTTGTTTAATGAGAGGATAATTATGATTCTGACTATAAAAATTTCTTATATTTAAATGTCTCCAAGATTCTGCTTTAGTGAGACTTACAATAACCTTTCTGGTGATTGTTTCAACCTTTGGAAGAAAAGTGTCATAGCACAAAAATATTAAAAGACAAATTTCTATAAATAGATACTGTTTTATTTAGTGCATTCTAGTGGATAAAAAATGAGAGATTTTATTTATCTGTACTCGAATATATATATATATATATATATATATATATATATATAAAGGAAAGAATAAAATTGCTTCTAATAAAATGATAAATTGTACCTCCAAAAACTGCATAGTTTTATGAAGTTCATTTATTATTCTGGAAGATATATACATACATATTTAATTTTTTAACTTGATGTAGATAAACTCCTAAGCTAAAATTATTAGAGATAACTTATTCTTTGATTTCTTCATAAATTCAGTTACTGTATGGCATGTTTAATAATGTAGCAAAAACTAAGAATAAATTTTCTCCAAATTTCAAATAACTTAGCTCAAGAAATGATGATTCTGATATTTTATGAAAAAGTTGTTAATTTTGAAGGAAAGGGACTCTGGAGAATATCTCTTTAAAATCTATTATTGTATGCCAAGGAATGAATGAGGCATTGCACTTTCATATCTGATGTGATTTTCCAAAGAACACACCCCAAATATTCTCATATTTTTTTACAAAGGCAAAACTTGCAGACTCTTAATCCTTTCAATGATGAGAAATCAGGAATAGTATATTAGCTGAACAGGGTCACAGAAGTGCTTTGCATATCTTAAGCATAAGTTTCTATCCGTTAAACACACAAACGTTAGAATACTTTATAATAAAATGTAGACTTCTTTTTTTTAAACATAAGAATATTTGGGGGCCGAAGAGATGGCTCAGTAGAATAAGCCCTTCCCTGGCAAGCACAAGGGCCTGAGTTCAATCCTTGGTTCCAACCCCCCCAAAAAAGAATACTTGGGGTGTTTTCTTTTCTTCCTACAGATGCAGTGGCAGTGGCTTACCCTGCAGGCTCCCAACTCACCCATCATAACCGCTGCGGTCAGTGTTCTCCAGTGGATCAGTCCCTAGGGTCCTCAACTTTCATATCACATCTCCTTTCTCATTTATATTACCTGTCTGGTCCTTATAACATGCATTTTCTTCCCACTTGGATAATGAACTCTAGTTGTCCCTTTCTGAGATTGTATCTCTTTAAAAGTAGAAGGTCAAGGGTTATACATTTGCATAGGATGAGACAATGAAGTGTTGTTCCTGATGTAATGGTTGTGTATGATTAGATACATTTAAATGGAAGTAATTTTGTAATGTGTAGGAATTATGTTGCTATGAAAAGAGAAATGCTACCTGCCTTTATCACCGAAATTGGGAACTTCATGGTGCATATTATAGATACATATATATAGGTATAGATATGAAAATTAACTTCTCCTTTTGTGGGGTGCTTGGATAGTTATTACTGGATACTAAGTATAACTCTAACCATAGGCTTAATAATCTCCAAGTTCTTAATTATGCCCTTGGCTTTTCCCTGTACTCCCATTTCTTGTTGAGCATAAATATGTAAATGTACCTCACTGAATGTCTGAGCATATTCTTGTTTATTCTGATGAACATGTCCCCAAGGTCTATCTCCAACATTGTCCTACAAGCCGCACATATTTAGCAGAGGCATAACCAGACTCCCTGCTGTAACCAACCCACTGGAGAAATTTAATTTTTAATTAAGAGAAGCATAGTGTTTATTTTTAATCTATAGGTGATTAATCAAAACTTTGTTATATGTGTTGCACAAAAAGGATAAATTAACTATATCTTAATTAAACAAGAGGGAATTTATTTCATTCTCTTATATCTAGGCAAAGCAGAAGGAGTTATCTTAAAACAAAAATAAAGATTGCTTAAAATATTCTATAGCATATCATGCAGGAGTTAGGCCATTTGATACTTAACATATTTACTGATGATTTCTAAACTATGTATTAATTAAATTCCTTATTAGGATGGTTTGTTTTAACTCCCATTAATTTTTAATTTCATTTGAGCCAAAACATAATTGTACATATTTATGGAGTAAGGTGTGCTATTTCCACAAATACATTGTAGAAGGATCAAGGTAATTGACATATCCATCACCTCAAATATTTATCTCTTTGTGGTGAAAACATTCTGTACCTTTTCTTTTAGCTCTTTTGAAATGTACAATGAAATATTGTTACCATTAAGTGCAGTTACCATATTCTTCAAAAGAACAACAGAAATGATCCTTCCTAACTTTATGCCAGTTGAGCAGCCTCTCTCGTTCCCTATGTTTTTTTCCTTTCTTCCAGCTCTGGTAGCCATTATTTCGTAATGAGGTTAATTATTTATATTCCACATATGGAAGAGATCATAGCATATTTCTCTTTGTGCTTATCTTGTCTCATTTAACACAAAATTTCTTTCAAGTTCAGCCATATTGATATAGGGAGAAAAACTGATCCTGGGTGGATGACCTCCAAATGATACAGGGAAAAAATGAAATTTCTGAACTGAAAAGTACCTGGGACAAGTTGAAGACTGAATTTTAGGAACAAACTGAGGTTATGGGAAGAATATATTTATTGAGGGAAGGAAAGCTCCTGTCTGACAGAGGGACAGGAAGGGGGACCTAAGTGGGTGATCCCCGGGAAGCAGTCTTTTCCAGGGATTTTTATAGAGTAAATCCACGTGGGTCTAAGGTGGAGAACAGGGGAGCTTACTTAGGTGGGCATGTGGTGGGACAAAACTATGGTCAGCCAATGAGATGACCAGCACCATTGCTCAGGTAAAATTAAGTCCAGGACCAAATGGGGAAGGGAGTCATGCAGCAAGCAGGCCTGAATATGCAGCAGGACTTCGTCTAGTAGCTGGCTGGATCAATGATTTTTCCTGGCTTCTGCAGGGTGACGATCAGTCCCGGATGCTACTCTTTAGGGAGGTGAGCACGTATTTGATCTTGGTCTTTAGGTCCAGCCTAAGCAGGAGCATCAGTCCCTCTTACAGTTGCAACTTACCTTGTCTTCTGTGTTATCTTCTTTGAGAGCTTAGCCCTGTCTGACTACCTATAATGTTTCTAACTAACTCAGCTGCCTGCAATAATATCTGAAAATGATGATTCCTTCTTTTATGGTCAAAGGTCAATAGTATTCCGTTATGTGTGTGTGTGTGTGTGTGTGTGTGTGTGTGTGTGTATGTGTGTGTATTTATTTGGATATATATCTAGTAGTAGGATTACTGGATTGTATGTAGTTTTGTTTCTAATTTTCACAGGAACTTACATATTATTTTCCATAATAATTATATATATATATATTATATATATATATATATATATTATATATATATATATATATATATATATATATATATATATATATATATATATATATATATACATGTGTGTGTGTTTTCATGCACAGCATATAAGAGCTTACATACTGTTGCCAGCATTGGTTGTTTTTCATATTAGGCATCCTAACAGGAATGATAAGTCTCTTAGTTACTTTTCACTCGTTGCTGGGACAAACACCCGACACTCAAAATGAAGGAAGGAAAGGTTTATTTAGCTCACAGTGTGTAAACGTTTCAGTTCATGCTCCGCTGGCTCCGAGGCAAAGGGCAGCAGCTCCTGGGGGCAGAGAACAATGAAGAGCAGAAGAGGAGCCGCAGCTGCAGCGTCCCCCCAAGCCTCTCTCTTCCTCCTCTCCTGACTGGGAAGACCGGTGCTCCACACTGAAGACCGCAGCTCCTCCCAAGCTGGGACCTCTCCTGGGAAGCAGGGCAGGGCAGGAAAGCCTTCCTCGCCTCCTTTTTGCGCTGAGTCACTCTGGAACAGGCCTGTCACACTGCACCCCGCAGTGGAGCCAGGGCTGTCCAGGGCGGGCCGTCTTGCAGGGCAGGGCCTCCGCTGCCCAGAACTGCCTAGCCAGTTCAGCTATGTGGCCACAGTATAGCTATCGCCTAGCACAGTAAGATAACTCCTATTTGTCATTTGGATTTCTGCAGTGAATTGTGGTAGTGAATATTTTCTCATATATCTATTTTTAATTTTTATCTGCTTTTGAGAAATACCTATTCTGATCTTCTGCTTTTTAAAGATCAGCTTACTCATCTTGCTTTCCTTTTTTTTTCTGGTACTGGGGGTTAAACTCAAGACTTTGTGCTTGCCCGGCAGGCGCTTAGGCTGCTAAGCTATGTCCTGGCCCTACATTTTTGTTTCTATAATTAAATTTTATAAGTTTCTTATATGTTCTGGGTATTAAATCCTTTTCAAACATAAAGTTTCCAAATATTTTCTTTCATTTTGTAGGCTTTCTCTTTGCTTTATTGATTGTTACTTTGTTATACAGAAGTTTTTATTTTAATATAATCTTAGTTTTGATTTTGTTATTTGTGCTTTTGAGATTTTACCTAAAACAGCGCCTTCTAGGACAATGTCAGGAAGCACTTCCCATATATTTTCTTCTTGTAGTTTTCTAATTTTAAGTCTTCATTTCATTTGAATTGTTTATTTGTGAGAGATAGGATTTTAGTTCCATTCTTATATTCGTGTATTTTTTCCAGCATAATTTACTCTTTTATTCTCTCAAAGTTCTCCTTCTAAAATGATAAAATCAAGCCAGATATTGTTTTTACGCTTTTAGATAAAGCAGGCCTTACATGATACACTGGGTTGGGTAGCTTCAATTACAGATATTTGGGCTGGCCAGATAGGCACAAAATAAATCTTCAACCAGACTTTCTGATAATGCAATACGGTTGAAGGTAGATGTAAGCTCGGAGGGAAGCACCCTGAGACACACATGCAGCTCACTACAACACACACTTGCTAGTTTTTCTAAATTCTTCCAAACCTCTCTGAAGCTAGTTTATTTTTCAAATCTTTATTTTCAGCAGAGAAAATAGAAGGTCATACAAAAAAGGTGATTTGTTCAAGTTTGTGCACTTCATAAATTAATAAATTCAAACCCAGTTTTTTTTTTATTTTACACAGAGACAGAAATGATATAGAATTTCAAAACAAGATGATAGGAAATTAATAATGGTTATTATATTACATATGGTTATCTTCAAAGTAGTTGATCAGATTACCAGATATAGGTATGCAAACAATATAAGCACTGTTACTCTCAGTGAACTGATAGAAATCAGGAATATGGGGCCAGCCAGGTAGTGTAGCATACTAAATTCCTGCTTAGGCAGGCTCAGGGACCTGGTCTTGGTCCCTGGGGTACATTGCTGGCCATACACCCAGGGAGTACTGGGACAGTAACTGAGACTGGCAGTGTTGGTGTGCACCTGTAATCCCAGTGCTTGGGAGGCTGAAAATAGGGGATCACTAGAAGTCCAGTCTGTGTAGTAAGACCCTGTAGACCCTGAACTAAATACTTTAAAAGACATCAGCAGTACAATTATTGTATCTGTCCCATGTGTATGTGTGAGTGTGTACCCTTCTTCCTTTTTTTGCTCCTTTTCCCCATCCAGTGGTTCTTTCCTTTTGAGTGTTTTCTTTTATTAATTCAATTTAATTTTAAATAGCAAAAACAAAAGCAGAAACAGACAGCAACAGTGTATCAGAACAATATGTATGTTACAGATTTTCAAAACAGAATAGCTAATTAACAATGTTTTTTCTATTATCTATTTTTTCATCAAATCTGTGCTCAGATTGAACACTTTCTTTTCCTTTCACAATATCTATTGTATCTTTTGGATCTTATCTACTCTTTAATTTTCTTACACTAGGAAAACAAATACAATGTATAAACATGTAGATCTGATTTATTTCACTTATAAGTATGGTTCCTAGTTGCATCCATTTACCTATAAAAACCTCTAGTTTATCTTTCTTTAAATCTTAAGAGGATCAGGAGTCACTGTCACTTTGTCATTTCTTCATAGGAAGTAAAATCCATATTGTCAGAATAAAGAAAATATAGATTTCTCTTAATGAATCATATGATTCCTTCTGTGTATGTGGAAGAGATTTAACTCATTGACCTTGCCATCTAGAAGCTCTAAGCCGGGTGTAAGTCCTAACCACAGACAATAAATTGACCATTCTGCTTTTTTTGTGGAACCAGGGATTTAACTCAGACCCTTGTGCTTGCCAGGCAAGTGCTTATTCTACTGAGCCATCTCCCTGGTCCTTGACCATTCTATTGGTATATTCATGCATTCATTATGTGGTTTATATACTTAATGTATTATTGCTTTTTAGTTTTTAAACTTGTCTCCAAATTTACCATAGAAAAATGTGAAGATATTAAACACTAGGTGTTCATCTACTGTCTTAATCATTTTAGAAATCCTGTGTTTGATGTAGCTACACAATCATTGGACACATAAAATGTGCTTTATAGAAAGAAGAGCCAAAGGATTAATATCTTAAATAATATGTTTATTACAATGAAATATTAGTTATACTTTTTCTTTCATGTATAAATTTTAGAAATACCTACTGCAATTATTTGGAAGATTCATGTACACTTTACATAGATGTTAGTTATAACATTCATTTTGAACTAACATTTACTAAATGCTGCAGTTGGATTAGATTTTTGTAGGTGATGCATATAAACATAGCCTCTCTGAGCCTATGTTTCAGTAATTGTGCCAAGGAGTGAGTGTTGGCCTGCCTTTGCTCCTGCAATATAAGATTTAAACTCTCTTTAATCGAGCTGGTCTCAGAAGGCTATGGTTCAGTGCACATATTTGTAACTATTATTACCTCCTATTAAATAGATTTGTGTTGAGATGTAATTCCAATAGGTTTTCTATTATAGGTAATTCCTTGATATACCCTAGCAGCCGTCAAGATTCTTCTTGTGTTGCATTTCTGATATTTTAATTATTATGTGGCATGCAGTGCTTTTTGCTTGATCATATATATTTACATTTGTGTCCCACATCAGGAAAATTTTCAGTTATTAAGTTGCATAAACAGGTTCTTATACACTTTGTGCTATACTTTGAAAAATAAAAAAAAAAAACTAAATTGCAATGGACATAAAATAAACTCTAATGCACATAAAAGATCAGATAAACCTCAATATAGTTATATATTGAAGGATTCCAATACTTCATTGTCACATAAATAAAAAAATGACAACAAGATCACAAAGAAATATTAATCTGAGCCAAACTTGAAAAAATGGTATTAATAGATGTACACAGAC
>PVKA01043722.1:0-16593 GCA_004027165.1 Ctenomys sociabilis
AAAAAAAAAAAAAAAAAAAAAAAAAAAAAAAAAAAAAAAAAAAAAAAAACAAAAGTATATGGCATTCATTTTATTTTCTTATCAGTGCTGAGGAGGGGTGCTGTTCTGCATCAGGTATCAGGGTGTGGGTGATTGATTACAAGCTCTACTTTCCTGCAATAAAACAAGCTTCATTACATAGCTTGGCTTTTGGTTCTTCGTATGCATAATGATGCTGCTGAATATGTTATGTCTGTACCCTGCTCCTGTACTCTTCCTCGTGAGGAGGCCTCTGGTTGCCTGGTGGGCTTTCCCACTTCAAATTAGAAATGCCCATGCTGGGGCTCCCCACCTGCCAGTGCAGCCCTTCTCACTCTCTGCTGACAAGCCTCGCCCCCTCTAAAGCTGTTCTGAGAGGCCCAGCACCTCGCTGGAGTTGTGCTCCTTTGTCCCTCTGATATGCAGCCAAGCTCTCACTAGGTGCTGGAGACTTGCTTGTTGAACAGAAAGTTTTACTAAGCCTTTGAGTCTTTGGCCATTCTCTTCCCTGTTTCTCATCTTGTTGCTGAGGCCCGTGTATGTGTACTTTTGCCTTGTGGACTTTTGTATTTTTCTGGTACTGGGGTTGAACTCAGGATGTTTGCACTAAGCTATATCCCTTAGCCCTTTTTCATTTTTTTAAATTTTGAGGGAGGTTCTTGGTAAGTCATTAAGTGGCCTAGATTGGACTTAAGCTTGGGATCCCCCTATGTCAGTCTCCCAGAGTGCTGGGCTGATGGGGTACACCAGCACCTGTCCCCTTATTGATATTTTGCCTCTACAAGATTCTGTACATCTTTCTCATCCTCTCCATTCATATCAGCATCAAATATGTTACTAGAGGAGATCCTGAGGCTTCAGGGGCTATAGACCACTCACTGAGGAAAGGCCAGACCCCCTGACAAGGCTCAACTTGTAGTTTACAGCGTGCTCTGCTCTATCAGAGTTCCCCTCTCCCTTTTGTCCTTCAAAGTTCCTAAACACTGCTCTTTTCTACTTATACACATCTTGCCTTTTCTATGACTCTTTCTCCATATGGAATACCTCTTTCTCCCTTCTACCTGGTCTTTGTATGTCATCAGCTGAAACTATTTGAAAATAAACTCATTTGGTTCCCTTTTGTGAGGTCTTTTCTGACCCTGATCCAAAGGAGCAAGCTTATGTGAACCTCTCTTGAGGCATCTGGTATTATATATATATTATTTAGGATAGAGTCTACAGGGTTTCACTGTGTAGATTGGACTCATAGTGAGCTTCCTGTTTACAGCCTCCCAAGTGCTGGGATTACAGGCGTACGCCACTGCACCCAGTTTCAATTGCAGTCCCAGCGCACTCCAGAGGCAGGGCCATCATGGCTGGCCTGGGCATTGAACCCCAGCCCCTGTGTCTGCCTAAGCAGGTGCTTTAATTCGCTGAGCTATTTGGCCGGCCCTGCACCTGGTATCTAAAGCAGCATATAAGTTTGTTATTTGTATGCACCTCTTTATCTTATCCAACATCTCCAGAGTATAATTTGGGGTGAGCCAGTTTTGAATCCTCAGCCCTGCCTGGCACAACAGTACATAGTAAAAATTCAATAAAGAAAGGTGATGACTGCCAAATGACCAAGTCTTAGGAGTGCTTCACCTCTTCTTTCCTCTCAGCCATCTTTAGGATTTTCCTAGATGTGAGGTTCTCCTGTGTGCTCTTTGGAGGGCCCTGGCAGGGAGTGAACGGGAGTTGTCTATCCATTCTTCCTGAAAAGCTTGTGGTGCGGTCCTTGGCGCTGGTGGCCCACTGGCTGAAGGAGCCTTCAGAGCCAGCCAGCTTCATAATACTTTGGGCTCTCGTTCTAGGACTCACAGTACCAAGAGAGTGGAAACAGCTCCTGGTCTGTGGGACTAGATGCCTTTGAGTGGCCAGGAACGTGTGGGACACTCTACTGGGGTTGCTTTGTCTCTATCGTAGCTGAGATCCGGTGTATAATGTTAACTGTGCACACAAAGCAAATCCATTGGATCTGTGTGTCCCCAAAGTTTAGCCTCCTTTCATTTTGCACAGAGTGAGGTGAACTGCGTGTGACACGCAGCTGTGTAATGTGCCGCACTGGGCTCAGCCTGCCGGACGTCAGTTCTGCACTGCATCATCTCTCTGTGTGGCTTCATTCCAATTGCACCTTCTTATTTCTGCCTTACCTGAGTTCTATCTGTTTTTCAAGGACAGTTCATGTGCCCTTTCTTCAGGTCAATGTTCAGGGGCCAATCCCTGCCTGCCATCCCATCTACATGCTTGCTTTCTCGTCAGATCCCCTGAGCATGGTTAACTGGCCTGTTTTAGATGTCAGCCCCTTTCCACCTTGTTCTTTAACTGTTATAGGAAGTGGCTTGTGTGTGGTTGTTCTGTACCTGGGCTTTGGTGTCTAAGATGATTAGGTGAGTAATTGAGTGATTTTTCCTGGAGGCCGAGCCTGGTTTCAGGTCTGGGGCTTTGCGAATTTACTCTGTGCCTGGCATACAGTAGGGACAGGAGAAAACAGACATGGAACAAGTGAACAAATAAGTGAATGACCATACAGAGGCTCCACAGCAAGCCCTTCTAGATCATTGGTTAATTTTCAACAATTGGCTAATGATTAATGTTTTCCTGAGAGGCTGACCTTCATTGTCCAATATTAATAAAAGAGCGGGAACACCTGTCAGGGTTCACTTTTAATTTCAGGATCGTATCTTCTTGGCCAATTTAATTCTTTATATTTGAAGCAATGAGAGAAGAGAGAGAATGTTTTTGATGGTTTTTGAGTTTCTGTCATATGCCGATTTCTGTGTTTGGTATTGTTCCTTGGCTACATTGTGAATAGTTCTTTCAGGGTGGATATCATGATCCGGCATAGGAAAAGCCACATAATGACCGGAGTAGATAGACTTGTGTCATTAAAAAATTCACTCAAATTTTACCTAAAAAAACAAAGTCCATCTTACCTTCGTTGATGACCAGATTACTTAGTTTGAGTTGTTATTGAACAGATATTACTTTCATTGAGTACTGGTGGTTTTTTAGAAATAACATCTAAGTCCTAAACAATGAGGATTTTTGTTATTAAAATTCCTTAAGCCAGGGAGATAGCTCAGTGGCATAAGCACCTGCCTGGCAAGTGCAAAGTCCTGAGTTTGATCCCTGATACAAAAAAAAAAAAAAAAAAATTCATTAAGAGTTCAGGTAGTAGCCTCACTTTTTTGATTTGTTCGTTAAGATGGCAGTGTCTCGCGTATAGTTATGCCTTATTTGGGAGCCTTCCTTGCTCAGTGACTTTACCAAATGAGATGCTTTTAAAGTGAGAGTATTTGGGTGTGTTAGAATATTAGAACGCTTAGGAAGAGTGTATGTGTGTGGTTGTGCATTGCGGGTTTGTGGTTTTATTGGGTCCCTGTGCATTGCGGGTTTGTGGTTTTATTGGGTCCAGCTGGGTCCCTGTGCGTGCAGGCAGGTGCTCTTCCCGTGAGCTGCACCCCTAGCAGTTTGCCTCAGGAGACAGAGTTGCAAAAGGGCTTAACATACCGCCCGGCTCCCATCCCTGCCCTCAGGTTCCTGGGCCAGACCCCGCTGGCCTCTCACGGTCAGAAGCAACTGCGCATGTGCCTCTCCCTCAGCTCGTTTGCGGGCAGGCCTGTCAGGAAAGGCATTACCTTTGTGTCTCAGCCCCGCTTCTAAATTTTAGAAAAGACTGTGTGCGAAGCGCGCCCCTTAGAGTGGACTGGTGAGCAGTTTCCTTTTGTAACCTTCCCCATCGGTCTTTTAACTTCGTTTGCAAAATGTGAGAAGTACCTTCTCTAGATAGAAGGGAAGACTGGCTGAGCGGTGGGGATGCCGCTATCTTGTTGAACGTTGGGAGTGGGGAACAGAGTCCCCTGAGCAGGTGGGTAGGCTCCAGAGTGGGGGTGGGCCAGGCGGAGCGCGCTGCTGCTGTGAAGCAGACAGAGGGCTGTTGGGGGAGACTCGCTGGGTCCCTGGCCCTCAGCGTCGGGGTGGTGCGGGGCTCAGCAGCCCCCAGGGGTGGGTGTTTCTGCCCCCTTCCATGTGCCGACTCCAGGGGCCCTCCGCCACCAGCAGGATGAGAGAACGTGCCCCAAGTCACGCTCCTCTGTTCATGCGATGGCAGGAAGGAAGGTTGATGACAGTGTCTTTCCCTTTTCATTCAAGTGAGCTGGTCTCTTAGCTGCCATTTTTGTGGACAGTGAGGGTGTCTGATTGGGCAGGGAAGCTAGAAATGATAGGAGGGAGGAACCGGTGAGAACAGCTGAGGGTGGGGAAGGGATGGAACTGGGGGAGGTGGTCAGCCGTGCCCGTGTGTGTGTGTGTGTGTGTGTGTGTGTGTGTGCGCACACACATGTGCCACGCATCCGGGAGTCTGTGAGGTGGGGGGAAGGTAGGGTGGGTGTTATAATACAGACATTGTAGGATGAAGAAGGGCCTCAGACATTGTTGGGACTTTAGAAAAACACCTTTATATTCTCCAGAACCTCAAGACAGTTATTTCTGCAATTTTTTTCTTCTTCCCTGCAGGCTGAGTGGTAATTTTAGAAATCCCAGGACATCTGTTGAAATTATTAAATGAGTGAATGTGAGGGTCAGGCTGGAGGTAATGATGGGGGGCTTGGGGAGGCGAGCAGGTGTAGGCTGCTCAAAGGTAGTGTGGTGGGGCGCTGGCCAGGGAGGTCCTGCGGGGAGCCTGCCTTGCAAGGCCAGAGGAGAAGGTGGCCTTGTGTAGCTCGGGGACTGCCACAGCTGGCTAGAGGCTCGCAGCCTTCTCCTCCCTCCTGCGGTAGTCAGCTTCTGAGAGCCTACAGGTCTCCTGTTCCTTTGCCCACGAGGAAGCCTAGCATATTTTTATAGAGCTGGATGGAAGTTGTTTCTAAGAAGGAAAATTACAGCACCTTCATTCAGCATATCCCGACTGCGATGTGGTGCAGAGTGTAGCAGCCCTGTGTCCCCAAGGTTTGGTTCATTCAGATGTGAGTCCCCATGTCGCTGCTGTCTTCCCATCAAGGGGCACTCGTAACACGGGGGTAGAGAACAGCATTTGCTTTTCCTACTTCTTAATGTACTGTACGTAGAGTACAGAAATACATTCTTTTAAATAAAGATAAGTAACATCCCCTTTTTACCTAACTCATTTGTATTTCAGTGATCAGTTTGGTGTGAGTCTTCAGAATTGATTTTCATTTTATATATATTATATATGTTATATGATATATATGCTACTTATATATAGTATATCTGTTTCTATATATCTAAATCTAAATCTATATCTATATGTAATCTGTGTGTTTTAAAACACAGACACCATTCACCAGTTTGGATACTTTAAATTTCATATAAGTAGGAATATAATATACTCATTACATTATATCGCTTTCATTTGCCTCAATTAATTGCCTTTTTTAAATCTTTCCATAGCTATATGCAGAGATTTAAACAAACAGTTTCTTAGTTGCTATAAAAATATCCTATGTATGAACACATCATGGTTTGTTTAATTGTTCCCTTTCTGACATTTAGGTTACTTCTCAAAACTTAGCTGTTTTTTGCATGCGGACTTCAGTTCCCTTTTGCCTGCTTCCACGTTCATTGTAGTCTCCATGCTCACTGCCCCTTGCCCTCGACTAGCCTGTGCCAGTGTTCTTCCTGCACCACATGTCTTTGAGATCAGGAGCCATTTCACTCTAAGGAGTGAGTTCATTCGTAGTGCAGCACAGATTACGAGAGAAGGACTCTTAGGAGGCAGGGTGTGGCCTCCCTTAGTGGCCACTAGGCAGTCTGGGTCTTCTGGTCGGAGCAGAAAGTCCATGAGCCTGAGCACCAGATTTTTGCAATCTTTTTTGAACCAGTGACCTGGATGAAAGGCACCACAGTATAGTTTTTTGTTTGCTTTGGGTGCCATGAATTTGGGTGCTGTAGCTGTCACTGTAGGTAGTCACTAGGCAAACACATTTCTGATTCAAAACCCAAGTCTTTATTTGGCAATTCTTATTTGCTATCCTCTAGTTTTGAGATGGATTTTGCCTCTGTAGCCTTGTTAGTTGGGGAAGAAGGATTTTTTTTTTTCTTTTGGCTAGCTCAGGCCGTCTTAAGGGCAGGTCTGGTGCAGCTTGTTGAGCTGGAGATGGAGCCGGGGTCCCCTGCGCATGACTGAATTTGCCCAACCAGGTAGTTTAAGCAACTGAGCTAACCTGCAAGCCCCCTAGTTGGGGAAGAAAATATTCAGTCTGGTGATTTCTGATGGCCTGTGTTCTTTGGATAATAGTTTTATTTTTTTGTACACATTGGAAAATCTTTTATTATTATGGTATGCATATAGGGTGAATACAATTTCTGCTTCTAAAAGCTCTGGGGTGGGTTATAAAATGGAGTTTGGTGAAAAATGGGATAGTTGGTATTCAAATAAAGTAGATTTGCCAAGGTGCACCTGGTGAGTAGATTGTAAGTGCAGAACTCCACTGGCCTTTAGGTTTCCAGCTGTGGCAGCCAAAGGGCTCACACACCACCTTCCTTTATTCTTCTAACAAAGCAACAGTCTACAGTCGGAGAAGCACTTTCTAAGAACCAAACCCACAGAGGCGTCTACAGCATGGGTCCTTGTACAGTATAGCTTCACTGTCAGGCGCCCGAGCCGCGTCTCTGGGATGCTTTTGTGAGACTCAGAAATGCCGCGCAAGCAGACATGCTCTACACTGTCTTTTTTTTTTTTTTTTTTCTCTAAAGCGTTAGGGCACAACATTAGTGTTATGAATAAAAGCATTTCTGTATTCCAAATGAACTTTGCTTTTTGATTATATAAATTAATACAGGATTAAAGCTAGGAAGATTGAAAATGAATGGTTTAACCCAGCTATCATTTAATAATTCATGAAGTACTTTTTGAGCATGATGTGTAAAATATAGTCCACTGAACATATTTAGTCGCTGTGCTTTCTTGATTTTGGTCGGAATACAAAGGGATATTACGAATTCACTAATTGAACAGTACAGAGAATCCTCATCCCCTTCCAAAAAGGCCCTATGTTTTTGAAGATCTGTGATTTTATTATTTTTCTCTAATCTCAGGAAGTGACCAATAATGTTAAGAGAAGGCTCCTTGGATATTCTTCAGTAAATAGATGACAAAGGAGCACAATGAAATGCTATTTATTTTTCAGTGGCTCCTTTTATTTTTATTCAATGACTTCTTGTAAATTGTACAAAAACAATTTAAATGGGTAAATGGTAAGATGTTGCCCTTTCATACCTGTAATTATCCCCTTAGTCTTTCTTTTTTAATGATAATACACAAGTGAGCTTTCCTTTGGGCTTACATGAATTCTAAATTATCAAAATATAAATTAATGGAGACTCTGATGCTTTCGTCAGAATTTTTATCTAGTGAAGGGAAAATTAAAACATCCAAAATTCTAAATTAGAACACAAGGAAGTGAAATCAACCAGCATGAGTTTAATAAAAGATGTTTAATACATCTTGTTGTATAAAACTGTGTAGGGTGGTGCTAATAGGATTGGGGCAGAGAAACTGCTTGTATCTTAGGCTAAATGAGTTAAGCTAATTGGTACATGAAAACCCAGGGAGGCAAATGCACTCGATGTCCCAGTGTTGACTTCGTCTGCGTGGTGACACACAGGTGCAGTGGGTTCGGGATTGGAGAGGCCCTCATGAAGCTTCTGAGGCACTGTACCTTTTTTAGACTTGGCAGTATGAGCTCTCCAGGGCCGCACAGTGAGAAAGAAGCCAGTGGCATCTTAGTCCAGGGTGTCTGTCCTACAGGTTCCTTCCACTAACTCCAGTAACAGCTTGAGTTCGGGTGGAAGCTGGGTACTTTCCCTATGACCGAGGCGCAGAGGGAATAGTGACGAAAGAGTCCGTCTCCCAAGCAAGCAATTCATTGAATCCACTTGCAGCCACTTAGGTTGTTTTCTTTGCATATCTTTCAAAAGCTACTTCTGCTCATTCTCCACCTCTTCCATTTAGCTTTGTAAAATATTGTTACTTTATTAGGCAGTAATCAGATTTTATTGCATTTTAATTCCTGGAAAAGTATTGACTTGGGTTATTGTGTCTGGGAGTTCTCTGTTTCCTTTGGAGGCTTGATAAGCGCTGTTGGGGTTGAGGGAGCCACCTAGACCTGGGCTCAGCCCCCGGCTGGACTTTCACAGCTGGGTTACAGCAGCAAGCTGCATTTCCCTTCCAAGGTGTGTTATTTCCATGTAGCACAAAATAAGGTGGCTAAAGGGGCCATCCTGGAGCCTGGATAGCACCTCTGTGAATCTCACAACCAACCAGGGAGGTGGGTTTTTCTTGCCTCTGCTTTGTAGGTGAAGAAACTGAGCCTTAGAGAGACTTGATGTCTTGCTTGTGGATACCCAGCGGGGGCCAGCAGAATCTCTGCAGCCATGCTAGGGAAGTTTCCCAGTGTGCCGGATTGGGGTCTGCTTTCCAAAGTCATTCAGCAAGAAAAAAAAAAAGTCTTTCCCCCAGACTGACCCAATTTATCGGTCCTTCTGTACCCTAGGATAATAGAGGTTGCAGAGGGTGTTGCAGTAGCCTAGTGAAGTAAGCTGGTAAGTAAGCTTGGAGCTAGCCTCTTTTGCGATTGGAGAGCCTTGGCCAGGGCTGTGCTGTACTTTCAGTTCAATAATGCAGACTTGTTTCTGTTAGGACACTGAGGAGAGCAGAAGGCTAGGTTAGTGTCATAACTGGAAAGACTGAAGGCTACATAGTGACCCAGGGTTAAAAACAAAACAAACAAACAAACAAGCAAACAAAAAAACCACATGCTTACTACCCTATCCTTGCAGCATGGTTGGTGTCTCTGTATACTGTACTGTTTTCTCAGCTAGCTTGGAATCTACTAGAGCAGCTGGCCCTTGTTCTCTGCTTGGCCCAGGTGGGAGCCCCAGTTCATCTCTTGGTTTAAAAGTTGTTCAGAAGTGAAAAAAAAATGAGAGCTAAGGTGTAGGACAGATGTCAGAGGAATTCTGGCCCAATAGCTATGGAATCCTGAGAACTGGAGTAATGATGAGAATGACTACCGTCCATGTAGTCTGTCTGTCTGTCTGTCTGTCTGTCTGTCTGTCTGTCTGTCTGTCTGTCTGTCTGTCTTTCTTTCTTTCTTTCTTTCTTTCTTTCTTTCTTTCTTTCTTTCTTTCTTTCTTTCTTTCTTTCTTTCTTTCTTTCTTTCTTTCTTTCTTTCTTTCTTTCTTTTTGGTGCCAGGGATCAAACTTGGGACCTTGTGCTTGCCAGGCAGGTGCTCATGCTGCTGAGCTATTGCCCTGGCCCTCCATGTGGTCTTCCATAGGCGACGTGGTGTTTGCATCACTCTCTGATGTCATCAGCACAGTGTGTTTTTTAATTTTGCTCACATGGTGGCTGGGGCCGGGGGTGTTCAATGCTGTGCCCAGGATTAAGCAGCAGAGTACAATGTCGACATCGTGTGCCTGTTTTTGTTTTTGTTTTTTTTTCATCATAGAGTATGCTGTGTTTATTATTGGGGTGGGAGTCCTGGGCTCCCACATGGGATGTGCCTTACTAGAGCTGGGGCTCACCTCAACCCTGGGGTGGATTTGGTTAGGTCTACCGTGTGGTCCCTGACCTCACCTGTTGGATGGAAGGGATAATAATTTTTGCCTCACATTAGTAAGAGGATTGAGACTCATTGAGGTTCATTTTGTATAGCAACTGCAAGTACTGTGCCTTTCATTTTCTTATATATTAAGCATCACTTTCTCAAGCTTTTAGGTCCTTCTCTGATCTGACTTCTTCCTTCCTTGGGAAGGAGACTTTGGAAGAATATAGCTCTGAGTTTGAGTCCCATTTTATTTTCTTTTTAGGTTTTGAGGCAGCATCTCATTAAATCACTAAGTTAAGTTGTCTTGAGGGCTTCAACTCAAGATCCTCCTGCCTCAGTCCCCTAGATACTAGGATTGTGGCATGTGCCACCATGCTCTATGGAGTCCTACTTTTACAGCTGGCTAGATTTGTGTTGAAACAAGTTTTCTTGTCTCTGACGACCTTGCTTCTCTCCTCTTGGTAAAATAGTGACCCTGGTGTCACTCTTAGCTTAGGGTCTCTGTGTGGAGTCAGTAATGTCTATGTGAGCCCTAATTTACCACAAGACATTAGTTCATTGGTTAAGAGTAGTTCCAGGGAGTCTTCCTTGGGAAGAGTAGAGGGCTTGGCACTATCTTAACCTTGGAGGAGTCTCTTCCTACTTTGCTTTTGAGGTGCTTTAGGGTTTAATAAATTGCAGTCACAGGCTGTGTCCATTAAAGCCCTGTGATCTCCTATGAGATCCTTTTTCTCATTGGAGCCCAAAGATCTCTGCCTTTTCCTACTGTAGCCCAGGGCCCAGTGGGGAAAGAGGTGCATTTCCTTTCTATTTTCTTCAGCAAGGGGCTTGTTCCTGCTCTTAGCTCAGGGACTGCCCCAGGCGGAGCCATGTGGGAGGGCTGCTGCCTGCTACTCCTGCCCAGGTGCTGAGGTCCGCGTATCGGTAGCTGGAAGTTCATGGCCCAAGAGCAATGTGAAGCACGACTGAGGCCCTGGTTGATGTTCTCACCCCACCGGTGTTTCTGTGGGAGTGTGATCCTCTGTGTGCAGTGAACTAGCTGGGCCTGTGTGTCCTGGCTTGCACACATTGAATGGAGGCACCCATGTAAGGAATTTATATTTATTTGTTGGCTGTGTTTACAAAAATGCCCCATGGTAGTTATTAGAATCCCGTTTTTCAGATGAGGCAAATGAAGCTCAGAGGAGTTACTAAATGACTCATGGTCGAGGGACTCAATCCACAAGCTCACAGACGAGGCCCATAGGCAGTCACGTGCTGCTGCAGCCCTGGCCATTGAGCACACGGAGTGTCCAGGGAAGGTTGCTGGCTTTGGAGTTAGGTGACCTGGCTTCGCATCCCCTCTCTGTAACTTCACTTCTGTGGGATTCCCCCTTTGGTCAGTGCTCATAAAGTAGAGAGTACAAATTCCGATGGGATGTCTGTAGCTGTTTTATAATCCGCACAGCAGTGCACACATGTAAGGCATTGTATCCTTATTATTGTCTGCTGAACAGTGTCTGCAAGAAAGGGCCTTGCTTGCCTTTCCTCCTGTCCTTCCCGGAAGTAGCACAGGGCTCTGGGCTTTGGACCCAAGGGTGTCTCTCATTGGTGCCAGTGCTGTTGTACCCGAGCACCACAGCAAAGTGTCACACCTGCCGCCAGTTCAGCCGCAGCATGGCTCTGGTTGAGGTTACAGAAAGAGACAGGTAGAAAGGAGGCACAAAAAGCCGGTCAGATCTGGGACCTGAGATGGCCTGTCTTCCTTACCCTCCCACATCTGCTTCAGGACTGCAAAAGCCGAGTGTCCTGACTGCTTCGTGGACTCCTTGAGATGTGTGGAGCTCACTGAACTTGTGAAATGCATATTGCAAATGCTTTAGCCTAGTAGCAGATAAGCCTGTGACCTAGCTGGGCCTCCAGGCAAGGCGGCGATATTTCCTGGTTTTAAGTGTGAATAGACCATAGTGAATAGTACATCTTTACTCTCAATCTGTGTTCATTTTGTTGTAATGAAAAAATCAAAATAATGTATCTGGTCACAGCTGGAGGCTGCAGGTCCTACGGGCTGTGGCTGTGGGTGCCGCCTGCTGAACCCCAGAGGTCAGAGCAGCTGATGCAGTCTTTGTAGCCCCATGTGGCCAGGCCCAGGGAGGGAGCAGTCCTGTCATCTGCACGCTGGCCTCACGTGTGTTTGAGCTGATGCAGTTTTCTAATCAGAATGTGAACTTCCTGTGGGCAGGAACCTAATCTTTTCTCTTAAGTCCTTTGCTGTCTCCATCTTGGTATGCTCAGTAAATAATTGGCTATTTAATAAAGCTTCACTGTGTCTGCTGGAAGTACCCTGAAGTTGCTTTAATTGCTTTGACTGTTTTCTTCTTGTTTAATGTGTCAAGGAAAGAGGTTTATTTGGTTTTCAGTTTTGGAGGATGAAAGCCTAAGATTAGGTGGTGGGATCCAGTACGAGTGCGATTGTATAGCAAGACAGAAAGACAGACAGCTGTCTCCGCTGGGGCCTGATGGTCTGTCTTTCCAATGTGGGAGCTGAATTTGGAGGCAGAGGTTGCCCTGGGGAGAGACTGTCACTTCTCAATGAAAATACACAAGCATGTGGGCCCAGATGGCTGTACCCCTTGAAGCAGTCATTTAGGGGCTGCACCCCTGTTCAGGGATATTGCAGCACTTTTCTTGAGAATTGCTGTCAGAGCCAGTTTCTCTCTTACATTTTTCTTTGCAGAAGCAAAAGCTCATATTGGGATGATCCAGGCTTATTACTGATCTTATTCTCCAGCATTTTCTCAGAGAAACTCTTGGATATTTGTAAGAAAATCAGGAGGCTAGGGAGGTGGCTCAGTAGAGTAAGCACTTGCCTGGCAAGCGCAAAGGCCTGAGTTCAATCCCCAGTACTGCCAAAAAAGAAAATCAAATGAATGTTCAAAGAAGTGAGTTTTCCTGTCTTTGAGCCTCTTGTCTGGAATATGTCATGGGCTGTGAAAAGGAGGTCTTCACCAGCAGGTGGGAAGTGTTTTGAAATGATAGAGTTGCGCATCCAGTGTCTCAAGCTTATTGCTTGGAGGGGAGCAGTTACTGATGTGATCCAGGATCTTGTTTGAAGATATTTTTGGTTTTTTTTTTGGTGGAACCGGGGATTGAACTCAGGCCCTTGCGCTTGCCAGGGAAGCACTTATTCCACTGAGCCATCTCACACTGATGTGATCCTAGTGTGTTTGTTATTGCATCTGTATCGCACTGCTCTAGGTCCACATTCTTGTCTTTCTCTCTGGTGCTAAGAATTCTTGCACATAGGCCAGGGGCTCTGAACCTATGGTGGCTGTGCTGCAGCTGGCTATTGTTAGCATAGAAAGCTCTAGAAGGTTTATCTCCTCTGACCTAGGCTTTTCTCTTAGCCTTTGTCCCTGGGCGCATGGGAGAGTGAGCGGTTTTATTTCTGGCTCACCTGCTTGGTACAGGCCTTCCCTGCTCTGGTAATGTGCCCACTGCTGTTATCCGGAGCCCAGGAGCCAGTGCTGGAGTTCTGCAGGAACATCCTCACTCATGCTAGGACGCAGGGGTCCTTGGGACCCCCCGTAATTGTGCCGTGCACAGCCATTATTTGGTTTATTTACAGAAATGGAATTACTTCAGTTGTCTGCAGGTCTCCTGGGCTTGACTGAGAAGAATATGTGTGTTTCTGCATTTCTTTTTTTCTTGCTTTTTAAAGAAATGCATTTTTGATACCAGAAAAGCTAGACAGTTTAATCTTAGCTGTCACCAATGGAGCTCTACCCCTGCTGTGTGAGACAACAAAACTGGTTTAAAAAGAGGCTCCTTCTCCTTGTTTAAATGAAGCGTCTTTGACTTGAGTCACTGTCCTGTAGCCAGGCTTTGATGATAACCTCTGGTCGGCAGCACTGGGACCTGGGGACAAAAAATGAGAAGGGATGATGACATGCTTGTAATTTTCTTTTGAGAAGCAGTCTTACGGAGATACTCATACTGTACAGTTCACCACTTTAAAGAACATAATTTTGTGCTTTTCTGTATTGAGCATCCATCAACAGAGTTAGCTTTAAAACTTTCTGAGTGTCCCAAGATGAAATCCCGTTGGCCACCTTTTTCATCCAACTCCCTTTGCCTCCACCCTGAGCAATCCCTGACAAGACCAGGCAAAACCGCAGACCCAGAGAAGGGTGGCTGCAGAGGTCATAAAGCTGGTTTATTAAACACATCAGAATCATGTAAATAGCTGTTCCCTTCCTACTAGGAAAGCCTGCTTTGTCTATGGATGTGCCTGTTCTGTATGTTTCATATAAATGGAGTTACACAATATGAGGTGTGGTCAAAATATACACTGACTGCTTAAATAAAAAAAAAAAATTACAAAACTATTATGCCAAAAGACACATTGTGATTATCCTGCTCAATGTTCCCCCTCAGTTCACGCACCCTTCTCCGTCATTCCCGTCACTTTGTGAAGCAGCTCTGGAAGTCCTCTCTTGGGCATCTAGGTGGATGTGATAAAAATAATACGGCAAATGCAGCTGCCGAGCGCCGTCCAACAGAAAGGCAGGCACATGCCACGCTGCAGCGTGTCCCCCTGCACCTTCCTCGCTGGTCTGGTACCACGTGACCTCTGGCTCTTCCCTGAAGTCCGAATGGCCATGAAAGTAGACCTTGTGCATCAAGGAAGGAGATCAAGGCAGCCACAACAGCAGCAGAGGGTGCTCATGGAGCAGAACTTTCAGCACTGCTTCAGGGTGTGTGAAGGGCGTGTGGGGAGGAGGCCTTTTGAAGAGAATTAGTGGCAGGGTGCCTTTGATTGTAATAATTAAAAAAATGTACGCATTTTGCCCATAGCTTACAAGCACACCCTGTATGCAGCTCCCTTGTTTGAGTGTTGCAAGGTCAGAGAGGAGGGTCTTTGTTTATGGTCAGAGACTCAGGAATTTAAGTCCTTGTACTTTCACACTGGGCCATGCTTAGTTTCTACCCCACTGTTTCTGAAGATAGGAACATTAAAAATGAAATTTAAAATTCAGTGTCTTGGTCATAAAGCTGTGCTTCTGACATTCTATATCCATGCATGGTTACTAAAAGGGCATAAAGGTGGAGCATTTCTAGCATTTCAGCAAGTTCCCCTGAATGGCCCTGGCCCTTCCCACCAGCATTCTATCTCTGACTCCACTTTGCCCCTTGGATTTGTGGTTTTGATCTTCTGGTCTACCTGCCTCTTCGGCTTCCTGTTTGTGTCACTGCCTCTGGACTTCTGGGTAATCTGCCTGCTCAGATTAGATGGTTTTGGACTCTGTTGTTGATACCTTTTTTGTCTTTGGTACTGGGCCTTGCACCCAGTGGCTAGCACATGCTGGGCAGCAAGCACTCCTGGCTTACATCTCTACTCTTTTTTAATTTTTTGTTTGAAGACATCTTGCTGAGTTGTCCAGGCTGGCCTACACTGTGCAATATTCTTTTTTCAGCTATTCTCTTGAATAGCTGGAATTTGCAAGCATGTGGTCCACCCCGTAAATATACTTCTTGTGTGTGGTTTCTGGACTCGGTTGCCCAGGTAGAGACGAGTGCCTCTCCTGGCTGTAGCCACTCGAGGGGACTTGCAGAAGGAGAGCCGGGAGGTGCTTGAGAGGAGTGCGTTTGTTTTTGGAGAGGCCGATTCCCCCCACCCCAAGAGTAAATCGATCTGCTCTTTGGACTAGGAAAAATGTTAAATGTGAGTTCTTTTGACTGCATTGGTTTGTGGTCTTTGGGGTAGGTATTTTAAAAAAACTGTATGGGCTGCCAAGAATTTTCCAGATACTGAGTGGGGTGGGAGGCAGGAGGAGTTGGAAAGTTAAAGTGACGGAAGGTTCATGTCCTACTTAGTACTTTATTTCAGGTGCCTAAAATCCGAAGGGCCATCTGAGCCATTGAACCCAAGGTCACGAGGGGTAGAGGAAAAACAATTTTTCAAAGGAAGTGCTTTATGTATGAAGGTATTCTACCATTGCTTAGTGATGGGAGACGCTGGTTGCACCAAGCTAATATGCTGTGCACCAGAGATGTGCCTGGGGCCTACGCTGGAGAAGAGACGGGCTCACCAGAGGGCTCTGCAAATTAGTGGTGGGAAGCTGAGGTTCAGCCCCTGGTCCTGTGGCACTCTGCCACATGTACCCCCCATATGTCACATGGTGTTCTTCATTGACGCAAAGATCAGGCTGTAGGTGCACAGAGGGGCAAAGAACTTCTTGGAGACATTGTCGAGGCTGAGATGTTAATGTATTTTAATCCACATTAGGCACTAGGTTCTGCTCTCAAGCCCTTCCACTCTCATAATTAGAAAATATTAAAGAATCTTTCAATTTACGGTATGATCACCAGGGTTCTTGTTTTATCTCTAGCCTGTCTCCAGGATCTATTTTCTGCAGCCAGGTCTGTCCTTGACTTTAAAGAAAGCTCTAGAAACAAAGAGCCTTGTTGTTTTTGAGAAGGTCAGCTTCTTCCATCAGATTTTGAGAGCCTTGAGGGCGAGGACATTGGAGCTTGTGTCATCGCTCAGGGACTAGGACACAGTGTTCATTTAGTGAATAGTTGAAATTTCTCTTTTTCAGGAAAACTCCCCTTTTGATGGGTTTCTGAGGTATGAGGTTCCTTTCCCCTGTGATCCTGGAATGTTATCAGTTTTGTTAATTCTAGTTTGGAAGTTATGACTAGAAGAATTAAAACTAATTCTTTTGTTTATCATGAGAGGAGTTGCCCATTTTGCCTTTGAATCTCGTGCTAAGCTGGGGTATAAATTTCATCTTGTAGCTGTGTGCTGGCGCTGTGGTCATTAAGTTGGAGCCTGGGGCTTTCACACTGGGCTGCTACATCTGTGGCCCCAAATTTTGTTTAAATTTTAAATTTTGAAACAGGGTCACACTAAATCACTAAGTTTTCCAGACTGGACTGGAACTTCTTTTTTTTTTTTTTTTTTTTTTTTTTTTTTTTTTTTTTTTTTTTTTTTTTTTT
>PVKA01043723.1:0-16592 GCA_004027165.1 Ctenomys sociabilis
TTTCAAAAAAAAAAAAAAAAAAAGAACTCCCTTCTTTTGAATAATGACTCTTGCTCACTTGCAAGTAGTGATCAAGGACAAGCCTGCCTGCTCTGGGAACAGATGGGAAATGACACCACTCCATGTGTCCCCAGCGACAGCATTTCTGGACCTCTCTACACACCTCCAGGGCATGCTGTGGACACCTCCTTGATGCTGGTGGTGTGGCCCCTGCTGACTGCTCCTTTCACCCACGGGCACACTCTGTGAGGAGACACAACATGTGGGCCCTAGAGGCTAATCTGGAACTTTAGGGGCTCTGGCAGTGGCCCCTTCTGATTTATGACCAAGCCCTGCCAGAGGGGAAGGGATTTTGTGGTGCTTCTAAATCCCTCTCACAGAAAAAGAACTGTTCTGCCAGATTCAGGATCAAACCCACACAGCCACCTGAGGTGACCAGGGCAGCCTCTCCCCAGGCTCTCATTGCCTTTGAGGCTCAGGTTCAGGCAATTGGTGGGTATGAGAAGGGCACAAATTGCTGTGAGCTGTCTGACTGCCAGAACCCCAGGATGCCAAGCTGGGCCAGGAGAGGCAGTTTATCCTTCCTGTAGGACAGCTCTCTTGATGGCTGTGGGGCCCCTCTCAGCTGTGGATGGAACAATAGCCCCAAACAAGGGAGGTGTGGAGGGGAGCTGACTGCTGTGCTCCAGAAGGAAGCTCCCGGCCCTTCACTCCTCCTGTGCAAGAAATCAGCCTGTGCCCACGAGGCTTGGAGCCTGATGCCGAGCGCCACAGTGCCGAGCGCCACAGTGCTTCCCAGTGTGCTACTCCCACAGCTTCTCGTGTAGTCAGGCTGCATCTGTGCAGGTGGCAGCTTCCGGTCCTTCTCTCCACTTTACGAACCGCGTGCAGCCCTGGTGTGGGGGGAGTCTGTGACATTGCAGGAAGGCCAAGCCCACCTGCAGATGAGGGCTCCACCCCCACCCCCCACCCATATAGAAGGATGCTGCAGAGCTGGCTGGAGGCCGTGGGCTGGAGGGTCCTCGCTTAACTTGGAGACCTGTGTCGCTCAGCAACAGGCTGCGTTCTGAGAAAGGCACATGGGATAGTTGTGCTGTTGAGTGGATGCTACGGGACATCATGACAAACTGAGGCACAGCACAGGCACTTGTCACATTTAGGGCGCAGTCAGAAATGTGGTAAGAACGCAGGCCGTGACTGTGTAGCCAGCCAGAGACGCCCTCGCATGCTCTCGTCAGGTCTGCGCCCTGCACACAGGTGAGCGTGCCGTGCTGGGCGCAGCGAGCCACGCGGGAAGTGGCTTCCCCTAGTCTGCTTTCACTACACACGCATGGGCAACACACATGCTATGGCATTTGACAGTTTGCTGTCACCGGGCAAGAGGAGATTTCCAGCTCTGTTACGACTTCACAGGACCACTGTCACACCGCCATGGTCTCAGCGTGCTTTGGGCAGAGCAATGCAGGAAGTCTCCCATCAGAGAATCCATCCTCAAAACAGGCTGAGAACCTCGCAGAGTGGACTGGGGCCTCAGGGTGCCCACTCATGTCCATTGGACCATTGCATGCCTCATCTCTTCCCACTCTAGGGATGCAGTTACCCCAAGTGAGGAGGAGCCCGCATCTGTCTAGAGTCAGGTGGTGGCTGGGATGTTTTGCCTGGCAGCTCCTGTCCCCACCTGAGACTGTCCCTCCTGCCATACTGAGAGTGTAGTTGTGTTGGACCTGTGAGGATGCCTTGAGTAATATCCTGTACATGGAAAGGCGTCCTGCTCCCTCCACCTTGGGTTTCTGTAGCACACTGGTGAGGATGTGGGAGGGAGCTCTCTGGGGCTGAGAGTAATTAGAGGGGACTCCTCCTGCTCTGAACCCATTCCAGATGTATATGCACCTCTGGTGTAGCTGCAGGAGGGTGAAGCCCAGTTAGGGTTTTACTGTGCTTATGTGCTTTGGTCTAGGAAATTACGCACATCGCACGCCTCAGCAAGCACATGCATTTTCTTACCTGCTTTTGAAAAATATGTGCAATTTTGCAGCCCTCCTTTCAGCTCTTCCACACATAAAATCTAAAAAGAATCCAAACAAATTCTCATCCATCACTAGTTGAGTCCTTGCGTCCTGGTTTTCATCAGCTCTCCGGGCTGCTGTGGAAAGTTAAGCAGAAATATTTGTCCACTGTCGCTTCAGTGGACAGATACGGGCACCCATGAGTGGAGGAGGAGTGAAGTACCTGGGCTCAGTGTCTCAGCCAGCTTGTCACTGGTTCCACAGCGGAGAGCATGGAGGAGGGGCTGGCAGATACAGGCCTGAGAGGCAGAGCCAAGAGCCCGAGAGAGGAGGAGGAGGGGCAGCATCAGCATCTGGGACAGCATCGCCTGGAGGTCACGATGGGGCCTCCTGCAGGGCCATGGGCCTGAGCTCATCCACAGATATGTCTGCTGACAGCAGGACATGATTGCCTTCCCAAACCCACCTCAGAATGCAAGAGTCTTTGGGGGACATGTTAGGTCTAAACTCTGATAAGAATTTAGTGTCAACACAGTTTGGAGAGGGGTAAATTGGTAAATAAAGTGGGTAGATGCAGGTAGCATGCAGGTAGGTAGAGAAGTATGCTAATTTATTAATAGCAACAAGTGAGGATTATGTCATTTTTATTCTTCAGTTTACAGGCAAAAATCTTCACCTGTTACTTGGGCAGAAAACAAAGATGTTTCAAACATAGGTCAAACAAATCATAAATGGGGGAAAATTGAGCAGGGCAGTCTGACTTGCTTTAATCTTGTGCAAGTGCTTCTGCAACTTCTTTATATAAGGAAAGATCCCGTCTCAGGCTGCCTACCTGTAATGTAACACTTAGGGGCAAGTTACAGTTCATGGGAACCCACATCAGCCCTTACGCTATTTTTTCTTGCTTCTCCATATCTGCTAACTTCTCCACACAATATCAAAGAGACAAAATTAAAGATATTTTATATATGTTTTTGTTTGGGTTGCTTTTCAACCACTGCAAATAGAATACTTCAGCTCCATTCACACAGTACTTGAGTGGCTACGGCTGCAGCTGCTGGGCCCTGTGCCACCCCTGGAGACAGACATGGATATGAAACCTGCTTGCTCTGCGGAACACAGTGCATTGTTATTTCAACGTACTCACTGTGATGGCTCAGGTCTAGTTGTATGCAAACACCCCTTCCTGGTCCTCATTGTGGCCCAGGAAGTCTATATTTGTAATCCCATCATGGAGAAGTTATTGGAATTCTAGTGAGTTAATTCTAACCCACCACTTCCAGTGCAACCCATGGTGAGGATACAGACACTGAGCTATATTTGTAGTTGTGGGGAGCCAGGGGGGGCCTAAGTCCAGCCATGCTAATTGCTATCTGAAACAAGGGCCTTAACCCAAGGGGCAAGCCAAGGTTTTATTCATTCATGAAGAAAGGAGTGGCTTGAGGATGAGTGACTGTGAGAATTGTAGGTAAGAACTCTGACCTGGGCTAGGCAGGAGGCCTGAAATTGTCTCTGTAATATGAAGAGAGAAGAATGTGCAGAAAACAATCTGCATAACAGAACTGAGACAGTATCTAATATCTTGGGGTCCATGCTTCAGCTCTGATGTGTACGTAATCTTTTTATGCCCTAGTATGGAGGATTGACAACAGGTGGTCAGCTTATAGCACCCAGCCGAACTGAACCAGCATGGTGCTGGGTGGGGGAGGCCCCCTGAGGATTGTTGCCGGCAGCATGAGAGGCTGAACTGGAAAGGCTGTTAAGGATGCTGTTTGGGGAAGCTGTTGGGAGCTACCAGTTCTCCTGGGCTATTCTTCTGGGTGACCTTGTCAGACAGGCTTTCCTGATGAACTTGGCTGCTCATGCTGGAGGAGGAGCTCAGGACCTCATTGCCACTGAGAATGGTACTTTGGGGGAACTCTGGCCTTCATCCTGAGCATCATTTCCTGGCTCCAGAGGGGAAGATGGTGCACTGCTGTCTCCTGGAAAAGCTTGTCATGTTGGTTTTCCTAATGAGAACCCAGCTTTCCTTATTGCTGGAAGAGTTCAGGACTTAACTGTCACTGTGGATGGCTGTGGTACCTTTGGGATAGCTTTGGTGCTTACCTTGACAGTTGCTACCAGTGCAGACAGACCCTGCAGCCTGCTAGCACAGATCCTTCATCCCACTGGCATCGACTTTTTAGCTTCCACCACTGAGCTTTGGGCCTTTCTGGCACAGATCCATGAAGCAGGCCTGCATGAGACATTGTTGTGGGCTCTTGGCCTTCACTTGGTCTTGTGGGGGGAAATTTACAGGCTCCAGGTCTTCAGCTGGACTGGTGCAGGGCTTTCCCATGGATGCCCTGACTACACCTGGGAAGTCAAGCCTTTTGTCTTGGTGCTGATCCCAGCCAACAGCTTGGAGCACAGCTTTCTATCCTGCCTTGTCCCAGTTCAGACGTGTTTATCTGGAAGCTGCAGAGGTCAGGGAAAACACTGCCCTGGCCTCTTTGCATCAAAGACTACACATCAGTACAGTACCTTGTGTGGCAAATTTGCTTAAAGCAAATTGAAGGGTTAAGGAGAAATCCTAGCCAGCTCTGTATGTATGTGGAAATAAGGTCAGGCTCAGCCAAAATGGAGGTAATTGCTGTTCTCTCAAGGAGAGTCATCCAGGTGGTCCTGCACAGTTGTCCTTCCAAGCCTCATGCAGTCCTAGCTGGGGCTTTCTCAGAGGTGTGGATCTAGTGTGGGATGCAGGGATTAAGGGTGAGTGATTACTGAATCTGCCCACTGGCTGGGTCAGGCAGCCTGGATACAGAATGAGGGGCAGAATGAGGCTTGTCTCCTCCCTCTCGCTTGCTTGCTCTGCTGCCTTCTGCCTGCATAAGCTGTTTTCCCCTCTGCAGTGCCCCTCTGCCACATCTCCATGCCTTGGAGCCAGCTGATCGTAGACTGAAACCTCTACAAACCATGAGCTGAATAAACCTTTCCTCCTTTAACTCTGGGTGTTGGGTGTATCATGTCAACAACTGACAGCTTACTAGCAGGTGCTTTGTGGCTCTTGGAATGTGCTAGGCATACTCTTCTAGGTGATTTATAAGTATTAGCCTTGTAAATTTACTGTGCATGAGGGTTTCTGAAGAGGGTTTGTGTTTATTTGGATTTTGCTATAACTTAGTAATGGGGAACAGAGGTGACTGGGGCATGCAGGTCAGCATCTGGCACCAACGCATTCTGCACCATTGAGTTTTCTGGATGCTTCTGAGCAGAAGAGGAATGTTGGGCCGAGCACAAGGTGTTCTCCTGGGAATGAAGGAGTGTGGTTCCTGTGTTGGTTTTGGTCACCACGCCCAGTCTCACTCTCCTGAACCAGATTGGCCTGTCCACTCCTGCTGCTGCTGTGTCATCTCTGTCCACCATCACCATGCTGTCTGAGAGAAGTCAGGATGTTCCGATATCTGTCTTTAAAAGCTGCTTGCCAACCCCTATTTTATAGAATCTGATATGTAGGACTTCTAAAATGACAATTTACTAAACTTGAACAGTCTCAGGAGGGGCTTTGTGCTTTTGTTTTTCTAAGCTCCTCTTCTGGTGATGGCGGAGCTTTTAGAGCTTTCACTGACCGCAAACCGACCACTGCAGCTTGCGTGCCACGCTCTCTCCCACTGCCTGGCGTAACTTTGCCTTTTATATACACTGCGATCCCTATTGCTTTTCATGCAGTGTCCTCCAGAAACACTCTCTCACACTTAACTGCATGAGTTATACTGTGATATGGCAAAAAACCTTCAGAAATCATTCTTTTGTATAATCCTTGCCTTATAGAACAAAACAAAAGAGAGAAATAAGGGCATTGCCTGTCCTTAAGATTTTTACTGTGTGTTAGACTCAATCCATCTCCTTGGAATTTGTGTTTCTTTGAACATATTTAGCAAGATTCGAGAACATACTTTCGTAATAGCATTTTGTTACCTAATATATTTGAGTTTGTGTCTCTTGGTTGTCTCTTTCCAAGATGAAAACCTGCATCTTGGTTTGTTCAGAATTAACTAGCTCTGGCCTCTGTTGCTCATGTGAACTGGATATTTCCCCTCTCTGGCTGGGAGTCCGATCATATTCATAAGTCAGTTGCAGACCTTCCATCTCAGTGTGGAGTACAACTGCAGAAGGGTGAGAACAGAGTCTTGCATATGTGTTACAAGGGAAATCTGACCATTAGGAGAGGCGCCACACAGCTGTGTTCCTGCTGATGTGGACTGTGAAATGCACCCCGTGTTCTCTGTGCTAGGTCCATACTGCAGAAGTGTGACTGTTCCCACAAGACTCCTGCTGAACACCAGCCAAGTCACCGTGCGCTTTGAGAGTGGATCGCACGTTTCCGGCCGTGGCTTCCTGCTGACCTACGCCAGCAGCGACCACCCAGGTATGGTCGAGGAGTCACACACATCTTTAACCATAAGGGCTCCTCTTGGAGGTCATTCCCTTCGGGGACAGGGCTGTGATCTCAGATGTAGGTTAAGATGTGAGATAAGAGAGGACAGTGTCCTGGGAGCTCAGCCTAAGTTGAACCCTTCTGTGGGGTTGGTGGATGGCTCTGCTGACCTACAAGGGGTGGGCTGGGTCCCATCTCTGGTGTTGCACTCCCAGTTCTGGTGCCAGGCTGTGCTCCAGGGCCTGCCCCAACTCCTCCCTTCTCCAGGCCTGAGGCCTTCAACCAGGGCCCCCAGCTGGATCCCAGCCACTCCAGTTCCTAGCACAGAGTGGAGCAAGGGCAGGGAGCATGAATACCAGCCATAGACCCCGTCCATGACCGTGTACAGAGAATTCCTATATGGCCTAGTGCTGTTACCATCCCCAAAAGGGGAGAGCCATTCGTTTCCATCATGGCCAGTTAGCATGTCCAGCACCCCACATGTTGTGCCCTAAGACTCTTGGAAAGTTTATAAGAAGAAAACCTGTTACAGCAAGAATGGGCTGTGCTGCGAGGGTTGTTGCCTGCATAGGGACCTTAGCTCTGCCCCTGTGGAGCACTGGTTCCCCTGTGCAAGTTACTGCAGGAGCCCTGGCTGGTAAGAGCTTGGTCCTTGGGCACCAGGCTGCAGTGCCACAGTATGCCTGGCCGCCACCAGCCGAGTGGCTGACTCAGAAGGTTCGAGAGCCTTCTCCATGTGCATGGTGGCTTTGAGGTGGCTTTCCTTTGTCAGGGGTCCTGCCTTTCACATGTGACTTTTGCAAGTATGTAGTAGAGAGTCACTAAGGGTCAGTTCTTCTGTTGGAAATAGAAGTAAGTTCTCATTCACTCCTTGATAACACTGCAAAGCCATCAGCAGCAGTGGCCAACAGGAAATGCAGGTCACTAGATAATGAATGAATCCTAGAAATTGTGGATTTTACTTAAAAGGAAATCACTAGCTATAAATTCCCTAATTTCTATCTAATCTGCTGACTTAAAGTATTTTTATTTGTAACAGATTTAATAACATGTCTGGAACGAGGTAATCATTACTTGAAGACAGAATTCAGGTAAGTCGAAGGGTCCTGGCTGGGGTGGGTCAGGCTGCCAGACATTTTGTCTCCGTCTGCAAGGCCAGGAAGCACCCTGTTTGTGCTGAGCTTGTCTGCAAACCTTTCCTGCAGCAGATGAGGAACATCTGAGGGTTCCTCCGGTGGCAGAGTGCAGCGGACTTCCTGGTTGGCCTGGCTGTCACAGCACTGCTGGTGGCCTCAGCTGGTAACGTTAAAAGGCAATAGATAGCCACCAGAGAGCAAGCTAGGGAGCTAGGGAGCAGCAGGGCGAGAATTTGTTTATTCACAAACAAGCCACAAGCTGCTCTCAGGCCTGGGCTGCAGTCACTGCCCCCAGTCCCAATGTGTCACCACTTCCTGACCAGTATCTAGGGTGACTCTTCTAGTTATTTACTGAAAGAGGGCAAGGAAGGGGTTATATTGTCTTCCACTAAAGAAAAGTCTAAGAACAGGATGAAAATTGTCATTGGCTCTTGCTTGCCTCAAAAACCTAGTTACTCTGTTGGACCCACTCTCCCTCGCCCAGGGTGTAGAGTGGTCCTGCCGCTACTCCCAGGCCTCCCTACCTGTGGGGCTGAGAGCCCTCCCTGGGTAGCTCTGTACTGTGCATAGCTGGGTGTTCCCTGCCCTGCCCCCACCCTTGATGCCCCAGGGACCACCAGAGTGTCCCCAGACCTGCCTGGGCCTCCTGTTTGGAATGTCTGCCTTGAGGCTGCTGCACTGCAAAGGAAGGCAGTGTGACACCAGCCAAGCCAGCACCCCCTTGAGCACGCTTAGGCCGGGCATGGCTCCGGTTGGCACAGGGTAGTCACAAGAGCACCCAAGGTGGTTCTAGACCAGCCTGAGGATGAAGGCACAAAGCTGCTGTCACCAGTGTGCCCCTGAGCTGCTTTTTTTTTAATTTCTGTATTTAGGACAGGGTTTACAGGGTTTCACTACGTAGATCGGACTCATAGTGACTCTCCTGTTTTCTGCCTCCCAAGTGCTGGGATTACAAGTACACCCACATGTCTGGTCTCAGTAGCGATCAGCACGCCTGGGAGATGGAGCCGCACTGCATCTGGGGATCAAAACCTGGATGCTGCGTTCCCCTGAGCTTTTTTATGTGTTTCACAAATGCACACAGCTGCTTCTCATGTGCTCACCACCTTGATGTTTGAAGGAGCAGGAGATAAGGGAAATAGGTCCTGCAAGAGTCACAGGACACCCATCATCACGCAGCTGGCTCAGCAATGCAGAGCCTGGTCAGCCCACCAAGTTCAAGACACCTTCAGCCTCTCTGCCTTCCATGATGTTTCTGGGAAATTGCTTGAAAGATGACTATCAGCTAAGCTGGACCTGAAGTGTGTGTGTGGGTATGCCTGAGACTAGATCTCACCATACAGTTCAGGCTGGTCTTGAGCTTACTTTTTTTTTTTTTACTTCTTATTTTTGTGGTACCGGGGATTGAACTCAGGACCCCGAGCTTGCTAGGCAGGTGCTTATTCCACTGAACTATCTTCCCAGCCCTTGAGCTTACTTTGTAGCCCAGGCTGGTCTCGAACATGAGCCACCATACCTGGCTTGAACCCTAATTTTAAAATACACCTTTTTAGGATCTCAGGGTAATTTATAACTTACATAGATTAGTCCTATGCAATCCAGTAACCACTGGCAACATGTAGCTACTGAAGACTTAAACTGTGGTGTTCTCAAATTGAGATATGACTTCGGTGGAAGACACATCCCAGATACAGAGTGCATGGGAGACTGGAAGGGGCTCACTGATAATGTTTGTGTTCATTACATGCAGAAATGAATAGAATGAATCTCAGCACTCGGGAGGCTGAGGCAGGAAGATCATCATGAGTTCAAAGCCAGCCTGAACTACATAGTAAGACCCTGCTGATAAAAGCAAGGAAGGAAGGAAGGAAGGAAGGAGGAAGGAAGGAAAGGGAAGGGAAGGAAAGGAGAGGAGAGAAGGAAGGAAGGCAAGCAGGCAAAAAGAAAAGGATAATTTGGAAATACTGAAATAAGTAGAATACATTTCTAACTTTGCTCTTGTTTCAGTGTGCTTCCAGAATGCCCAAGTTTGCATGTGTGGCTTCCATTGTGCTGCAGGGACAGTGCAGGTGTGGGGCCTGGAGGCATCATAGCACACACCACATACGCGACATCCAGGGACATCCCTTCTTGCCATCTTCCTACCTGTGAAATACCTACATTGTCATGTATTTTAATATTTCTTTTTATAAAAATGAACACATACTATAAAATGAAATTTTCCTTGTACCTTAACAGTATTTTCATAGGCATCAGAGAATCAGCATGAATAAGGACAGTCATTATTTAATAGCATTTATGGAGTGTTCTTATTAGAGCAGTTACGGTGTAAAACTTGCCTCCGGGTTAACATTTTAGATCTGTGCTCACAACTCAGGTGTCTGATTTTATTTTATTCTATTTTATTTTTTATTATTCTTTTTTATATATTTGGTACAGGTTCTCGCTGTGCAGCTCAGACTCCTAATGATCCTTTATTTCAGCCTGCCCAGCACTGGGATTACAGGTGTGCACCACCATGCCTGGTCTTGGTGGCCAGCTCAGGGCATCCAGGGGCAGGGCCCGCACAGCATGTGGGACCATGGGACCAGGAGTGGAGCTCAGGACCTTGCACCTGCTAAGCATGTGCAGGCTGCTGGCCTATCTCTACAGCCCTTATGTCTGATGTTTTTGTAAAGCAAGATATTTCTGCCTGTATGGTAAAAGATTTAAGTACAGTTTAATACTTTTTGCTTCAGTATAATGTATTGGTTATAAACTCTTTATTCTTCCAGCAAATTCTGTCCACCTGGCTGTAGAGATATAGCAGGAGATGTGTTTGGGGATGCGGCTGGTGGCTACAGAGACGTGAGTAGCTGTGCATGTTGGGCAAAGGCCACGAGAGGGGCATGTGTGGCTGCATAGCTCCTCAAAGAGAGAGCAGCAAGGTGCTGGACTGGCAGGAGCACGGTTCTTGTTTCTGAGCTCAAACGAAACCCAGGATTTTCTTGGCATTCATTCCAGTCTGTGGCATCAGCTAGCATGCTGTATATGTAAAACATGCTTTTCCAACACCTACAATGGTCGTTCCACTGTTAGTCAGCTTTCTGTGACTGTAACAAATACCTGAGGGTAATGCACTTTATAAGAGGAAAGGTTTGCTTGGACTCCCACTTCTGAGGCCTTTTTCCCTGGTTAATTGGCCTGGTTACAAGTCATGGGTTAGCTGCTCCTTGGCTTCAGGGAAGTAAAGGTACGGGAGCTGGAGGGGCCCACATCTCTAGTCCCCATAGCACCTTTTGTCCCCACATGCCCTGAGTGCCTACCACAGTGGTACTTAGTGAGGAGACGCCTGAGAGGCTACAGCTTGGTGTCTCTGTGTTAGGATTCACTTCCTGAACCTCCTACCGTCTGTGGCAGAGCAAGGACATGGCTCCTCATCACGGAATTGTGGCTGTCCAGGCTGGTGCACCCACATGCCCACCCACGCACACACAGCCCATCTGCTGGGGCACCCAGGTCTCTATGGCCAGTGAGACCCTCAGGGTTTTTTGTATATTGTCCTCAGGAAATCATTGTTCTAAACTAAATTTCTGTTCTTTATTTCTGTTCACAGATATCTATCCTGGGACTCTGGTTCTAGTTTTGTGTTTTTTAAATTTTATATTAGTATTTCAAATAGTTGGGTTTACATCCTCATTTTTGAAAACTGGCTTGAGTTAGTAGAACTGTGGAAAGTATACTAGTGGAAACAGACAGGGACGGTGGGCCTTTAGGGTTCTGTGAGCACAGGCAGCCTCCAGGGCTCGTGTGCTGGATTGCCACCAATAATTGACATGTATCTGCAAGAAGTAGGAAAACAAGGTTTACACAGTTTACAGATCAATAATTCTCTGACAGGAGACACAACACTTTATTTTACTTTTTCTTAATTTAGTTCATCCTGAGTGTAGGAGCGCAGGTTTTGTTGCTACTTTGCTGATCTCTCCAGGGGCTGGGCTGACTGCCTTTCTTGTGCATGCCAATGTGGGTGTACTCCACAGACAGCCCAGGCAGACACCACCTCAGCGGCAAGGCTTCCACAGGGCTGACTCAGCTCTGCCTGTCCTCTGTGGCTCTGGCTGCTGCAACCCAGGCTGCAGGGTGCAGCCCGGTGTCCCACGCTGGCCCGCGCCCTGCCCGTAGCCAGGGGGTTGGGGGTGTTGCTGGAGGATAGCGGCCTGGAGCCCTCTGTTTCCTGCTGGATTTCTGCCCACAGCCACCATAGCCACTTGCCTCCTCAGAGCCCACCAGGCAGGCAGTCTCCCTGCCCAGAAGCCTCCTAGGAGGGGGGTAGTCCTGTGCATTGTGTTCCTGGAGTGGCCCAGCTCCTCTGCCACATTCTGAGGCAGAAGAAAATGAGGGTGCCTCAGGGGCGGGACATGGGTCACCTGGAGCTTCCTCCCGGGGCAGCTTGAGTAGTGCAGCTCCTTGGGAAGGAGTTTCAGGGCCAAGCACATCCCTATGACGGGGCCTGGAAAGCTATAGAGAAAAGCATTGCCTCATTTTGTGTGGTTCCAGAAGGTGGGACCCAGAGGGACCCAAGGGACCTGAGGAGGTGAAGGGCAGGAAGCCAGTTCAGCCCATCACGTGCCATGCCCCTCCTCACACGCACACTCGGCGACCCAGAGGCCTTAGCATCCCACAGAGGAGGATCACAGTCAGCAGCCAGCCTGTGTCCCACACCAGATCCAGCTGAGAGGGCCACTGAGCAGGCATCTGGGAGCAGGCCTGGGTGCTGGGCCCTGGATCACACAAGTGGAGGAGACTGTGGGGTGCAACCCTCTGAGGTCTCTGTCATGCCATTTTGTGTCCTGGGCTGCTGTCACCGTTTGGTTTGGGTGCCCTGAGAAACCTCCACCTCTTACCAAGTCTAGCTGTGTCTGGGAGTTGGCTTCACAGTGCTCAGCAGGTGCCACTGGCCAACTGAGTCAGGGAACCCTGATCCATCATCTTTCTGCTGAGCGAGACCACTGCTTCTTGCAGATGTGCAGGCAACCTGGACTGGCTGGGGCAGGGTGGCTGGGAGGCTTCTCCGCCCATTGCCTGCTGTGAGAAAGCCAGCCTGGGTCCTTGGGGAAGGGACTGCACAGGGCAGCAGCCCCGTCTCCAACCTGGACACACTGAATGGTGCTCTCTGTGTTCCAGACCTCCCTGCTCTGCAAAGCTGCTGTCCACGCAGGAGTGATCGCAGATGAGCTGGGCGGCCGCATCAGTGTGCTGCAGCGCAGAGGGCTGAGCCGCTACGAAGGAGGCCTGGCCAACGGGGTGTTGTCCAGGGAGTGAGTATCGTGTGTGCCAGAGCTCACCCTCAAAAAGGCCACAGGGCTTAGCGCCAACTGCTGTCAGCCCAACGCTTCAGCACTGGCCAGCCCTGGGGTCTCGGGCAAAGGCCCCACGCAGCAAGGGAGAAGCCCCACTTGCGGCAGTGCCCGCCTGAAGCCTCAGCAAGGAAGAGCGCGTCTGCTAGCAGGCACTTTGGTGGCAGAGACTAGAGGCTTATTCCTTTTTGGTTTTATAATCTTAGTAAAGTCCTGGTGATCTCCCATTTTACTTAAGATACCAAGAAAGATGGCTTTGCAAATGTCACTAGCTTCTTGGTTTGGCGTCATTTTGTCATGAAAAGAAAGCATGCCAGGTGCCATAAACATTTCAGTCCAGGCTTCCCACCATCCAGATTTTGGGAGCGGGGGAAGCCCAAGATGCACAGGACTGGGCAAGGGCCACGTGGTACAGATGCCCATGCACATGTGTGAGCTGCTCGGCTCCTTGGTCTCTGCTAGACCCTCTTGCCAGGGAGAAAGAAAGGCAGGCCGCAGGCATTTTGGGATCTGAAAGTGGAAAGAAGTCAGCCCATGTGCTGTCACCCACCCATCACCAAGCGTGACCCAGCCCTGCTATTGGCCTGCAGCCCCTCCGGGTCATGTCTTACTGTTCCAGTGCTATGCTAAGACTATAACTGTCCCTTACCTGGCAAAAGCCACACTGCAGGTGGAGCCATGTCTCTAGGAGCTGGGTACCTTGCCTGCTAGCTGGACTGGCTTCCAACAGTCCTGAAGAGGCAGATCATGGGTCAGGCCACTTGTGTTCACAGCCTAAGAGTGGTCAGGATGTGGCTCCTAGGTCCTCTGAGCTAAGACTCCACCCTGCTCTTCTTGTCCCCCCACCCCTGCTGGGCAGCTCTGCTCCATAGGCCTGTCCACCTCAGTGTTCCTACCTGAGCCGGCCCACCGTGGACTGATGCCCCCCAAACTGTGAGCAGATTAAAAGCCTTTCCTCATGTAAGTTGGGGATGTCAGGTATTTTGTCCAGCACAAGGAAAGCTGATAAGTGTGCCAGGTGAGCACAGATAGGGTGGCCCAGTATCCTCTTGAGAAAGTTATGTGACAATTTTTCTCTTCCTACTTAGATCAAAATGTGGGGATTGCTGGCCTCACCCACTGTTCATGGTTATTGAACCTGTGTCCCACACAGGAAAAGCATACAGGTCCTGCAGCGAACACCAGGATCCTTAGGGTGCCTCAGTTGGGTCAGGCACAAGGAGGGATGCAGCTTATGATCCCAGCGATTCTGCTGTCCTTGCCCTCCTGGGGTCTTCTGCCAAGGGTGCTGTGGGAATAGAGCCTACAGGCCTCTCCTCCTGTGACTGCTGGGTCAGCTGTGAAAGCTGGAAGTGAAGCCATCACCGTCCTGCAGTATGGGGACATGGGCTGTCTCAGCAGGATGTGAACAACACCAGGAACTCAGATCCTGAGAAACTGGCACCCAGATGCTGCGAATATCGCCAGGCTCCTAAGGCAATGGCGGCAGACACAGGGTCAGAGTGCTCAGGTGACAAGTGGGGGCTGCTGTTCGCTGGGTGCCAGGATGCTGGGATCTTCCTTTGAACCCCAAGGAGTGTAGTCTCTGCCTTAAGAGTAGATGAGGAACAGAAGGGAAAACCCTGCTGAGCATTTTATAGCTGACACCTCTCAGAGAGCTTCTAGCTGGAGGGTGCTCGAGTTCTTGGACAGATTCTAATGGCTTCCTTAGGAATTTTATGTTTGAGAATGGTCTCTCTATCTGTCTCAGATTTATCTCTATCTCTCCTCTGTTCCCAAACAGCATATAACTCAGACACAAACAATAAGGCACAGTCTCTCACACGAAGACACAAACCCATTGTGATTCTGCCCCTCTGCATTTTCCTCTGGTGTTGGGTTCAGCGGGTGCTGCGCAGCAGGCACACCCCAGGGGTGCCAAGCCCCCAAGCTGTCCCCTGGCTTCTCATCAGCAAAGGGCAGGGATGGCCTGGTCAGGCCCTGCTCCCCACAGAGAAAGCACAGGAAGCACCTGGCAGGGACCCCAGGGGCAGGCTGTCAGGGAGGAGAGGGCTATGGGGGAGGCCTGGGGCTACTGCTTCCTTCTGTGGCCTAGCCTGGGACTGTGCATGGAAATGGCAGGTGACAGCGGAGCAGGGGACTCCACGCTGTGCCCTCTCTCACAGCTGGCATCGCTGCCCTGGGATTTTGGTGTCCTGCTAGGGCTGCGCCTCTGCACTTCCTTCCCCTCCGGAGTGGCAAGTGGACCTGGACAGCCTGGCTGCCCGGCTGCCACACCACAGCACACCAGCGGGTCACTCGGGCCTGGCTCACGCCTCCTGCTGTCTTTATCTTTGCAGTGGCTCCTTGTCCAGAAAGCGGTTCCTGTTCACCTTGGATGATGGTAAGGAGCTGCTCTCTCTAAGGTGTGCCTTGCAGTCTTCAGTGGTAGCTATTTTTGCAAATCCAAAGATTATTATATATTATTAAATATTATGCTTTCCTGAGGTCATGAGGCACCAAGTCTTCTGTGACTTAAAAATATACAAGACAATAAGTCTCAGCAGCACTGAGCAGAAAACATCTTTCTACACAAAGGGTTATAGATAATAATGTCTGTAAGTGTAATACCATGTATGCACCTTGTACGATACGAAAAGTTTTCAGTGTATTAATTTATCGAATCTGTCCTGTTAATTTGTCTTGAAACTGTCTCATTGCTGTTTGTTCTTCAATAAAATAAATAAAAAATAGATAAATAAAAATTTAAAAAAAAAAAAAAGGGTAATAGAAAAGTACAGTGCCTGTTTAAATTCAAAATACATATAATACCAGCACTAGGGAGGCAGAAAACAGGAGGTTCACTGCAAGTCTGAGCTGTGCAGTGAGACCCTCACCAAAAATAATTAATTCAAAACATGTAAGCGGGGCCTGGAGGCCCATGCCTGTGATCCCAGCACTTGGAGGCTGAGGCAGGAGGATGCCGGAGCTGGAGGGCCAGCCTAGGTTACTGTTTCAGTCCCACACCTGAATCCATTACAGCAAAGACAGTGCCTCAAGTCCCTGGAAACTATCCCCTCGCTTGTAGTATAACTCTGTCCTCATCCTTGCCATATCCGAAGCAGTTCTTGCGCTTATGGAGCACATTCTTCATGTCTCTGTGAAATATGATTACAAATGCGGTGCAAGCTGCTGCTGAGTGCCAGCCAGTGAAAAGGCAGCCCATGGCAATGTGATGTCATGGCCTCATCCACCTCAGGGGCACTGTGCGACTTCCATCTTCTCCAGAGTCTAAATATTTAGGATGAAGTTCTTGTGCTCAAATTTAAGAGAATCTCTGTATTAGCATTTGGTTCATGGCCATCTTGGATAAGGCAATGTGGTTATCTTGAATGAGGTCAACAAAGCCCCCTTAGAATGTTCAGCAACAACAAAAGCTTGTTAGCTTTTCCATTGTGAGATAAAGTCTATGGACATATTTTTCCTCAGCATAAAGTAAAATATTTCATGGGAAACAATATGTCTTCTTGCCTGGGGAGAAGGTGTGGTCTTTATTTGCTTGCCTGGGACATTGGCCAAGTTAGGGTCCTGAGGTGACCTGTCCCCCCTCTCCTCGCCACCCTGGGGATTCAGTCCAGGCCCTCTGCATGGAGCTACTCCCCAGCCTTATCATCTCAGCAACAGTTTTATTATTAATTTTTTTTTTTTTTTTTTT